>APFE031552559.1:100631-128962 GCA_000404065.3 Pinus taeda | reverse complement strand
TCTCCATGTACTCAATATCTAAATGGCAAGGAAAAAGAATAGTCCCAGGACTTAATCATTGATTACCCTGAGCTCAATCCAAGCTATTTCATATGTTTTCTTCAGTTATGGTATCAAAAGAGTAATTCTTAAGTGCTACCTTTCATACTATATCATCACAGTGCTCTGTTATTTCAGGAATTCAAGTAATTGCTCCTAAGTGATAGACCTCTTTCCCACTACCCAGCTTAGTAAATAATCCTTAAATGCTCTTGTTTCTCATTTCACCCTCACAATTTACAGTTTGTTTTATGAAATACATACAGGCCCTGTAATTCCAGCTGCACTAAGCCAGGATCTCAAGGAAACAACAGCTACAGACCCCATTGCCCAATGGATTAGCCTCACCTGCAGATAATGCTCTAAAACTATCAGAAGCATCCTCCCAACCAAACATAAAAAACAATCAAACATTCAGTTCATAACTAGCCTAAAACTCCATTAAAACAGTGACAAACCTTACAGAGAGAGCCCTCTCTGATTACAGCTGGGCTAGAAGCTGTAGTCCAAAGATTGGTTAGTAGTTACCCCGGCCGTATTCCCTTGGGAGTCATAGGGAACAACCTGGGTGTTAACAGAAGTGAAGGGTGCCACAAAGCAGTAGGCTAAACAAGAAGAGTGTGGCATTGAGCACAATTGTAAGTCTCCTTCACCCTAAATAGAGGAGGAGGAGTAGTCAGAGTAGGGTGGCGGTGGTCAGGAGGAGAAGAGAAACCCCTTCCGGAGCAAAAGATATAGGGAACAAGGAGAGGAAGGGCTATGGAAGAAATCAAAAGTGACCAAGCCATCGCTGGACCCAATCAATCTGACAGATGGTGACTTTGATGAGATTGGAGACAAGGTGCATGATACCACCGCAGAACTAGTGCAGCAGTTCAAGTAGAAACAACAATATGCACTGAGTACCATTCAGAAAGATTTGCACGAGCTGTAGATTTAGAAGACTAGGATCTAGGTAGGTGCAGGGTAGATCAACACTGCATCAACAAGTTTGGCACTGGGGATTACTCAAGCAGTAGAGATGGTCCGATCACTGGATCTCCAGGTAATTGCATTACTAGATGGAGCCTTGAGTGTAGAGGCGGCCGATGACAAGGTCATTATAAGTTCTTTGAAGAATATCAGCCTCAACCTAGCTGCGATCCCCAATGAATACCTTCACACACTGCATGCAGGTGTGGCAGTAGAGTTTAGAGCTCGGGAGCAGCGTGCACTCAACATCATCAGTGAGTATCAGGTGAACAACGAACAAATGTTCATTGAGAAGACAAAGGCATTGAAGGCCAAGGACACAATCCATGTGCAGAGCGATTAGTTGGCAGCCGCAGTGGAAAAAGCATGTAGAATGGTGCCAAAATTGCATATCCAGAAGGACACACTATTGGAGGCAAATATCAAAAAACTTGCCATGTGCGTGCGTGACACCAAAGCAAAGGTGGCTAGAGTCTAGTTTGAGCTGAACCTGAAGATAACAGAATTGGAGCTCAAGTCGTAGTGTTCAACCCCGCCAGAGGTAAGGGAATAATGCGAAGCCGTCATGAAATATGGAGTCACAACGGTGGATGCTGCAGTGGTGGACTGCATTGCACTATTTTAGCAAGCTATGGAGGTTGTCATGGCCTTGCAGGAAGATCCCACCCTACAAGTCTTAAATATAGTATTCTGCAAGATTGAGTAACGATATGATGAAGTGAGGGAAACGACGCACACCATTGCTACAACACAATGCCTTTGCCAAGATGCAGGCGAAGAAGCAACTGCTTACACAGGTGGAAGCAACATGGAGGAAAGAGGTCATTCTCAAGGCTAGATTGGGGCCCTGGTTTGATGAAGCCTACATTGTCTCCACCAATATTCAGGAGAAATTGGTGAGCTTGAAGAGTACACAGAAGAAAATCCAACAGGACAGTGCAAGACCAGCTATAGAGTAGCTAGTGGAACAGATCAAGCAGGCAACCACGCAGGGTGCAGCTGAGGTAGTAGTTGCACAAGTGGAGCTAGGGGATCTTCACAGTAAGATCTCCACACTAGTTGAGTGACTCGAGGGCGAGTCACGATCTTTGTGTTGCAGGCTTGTTGGTATGGGGTCCCTAGGGTCAATTTTGGGGCAAAAGCCCAAGTTTTGGGGGAAAAGCCCAAGTTTTGTTGTATAAAGATGTAAAGTCTGCACAAATTTCGATCGCAGAGTGCATAGATAGTTAAAGATTCATAAATGGTATTACCCTTCTATATGTAAGTCAAGTTAGCTTTTTGAGGCTCTACCCATGGTCCGCAGACTAAGGGAGAAAACGAAGTTTGTCTACGGGAGAAGTCTAGAGAGTTACCGTAGAAGAGTAGGAAGAAAGGCTCTGCAGCTGTGTGCGTAGAGGCCTAGATTAGATTTCGCAGCTGAGTGCGTAGACCCTTGCAGCTAAGTGCACAGGGAGTTCTTGAGTCTATAAGCTCGAACTGATTATCAATAAAGACTATTATTGCAAAAATTCGTGTGTTTCGTCTATTTACTTCTGTTATGAACAAATGTGCTTATGTTGTGATGAATGATGGGTTTATGAAATAATATTGTATTGATGCGTGAATTTGCTTGAGTTATATTTTTATATGAACACAATTATTGTTAATTGTTTACGCGAAGATTACCTTGTTGTATGTTGAATTTATTGAAGACTTAGGTCTATTTGAGTAATTGTTGGATTAAGAGTAATATTTGATGTGCGTAAATAGCTGATTAGTCTGTGCAAGGTTCGCGAAAGACAGTCACAGACCTTCGCGGAGGTCTAGTGGCTAATTAAAGGGATTTATATTGATAAGCCATAAAGGCTTATCAATCTGTGTGAAGGTGTATTTAGGGCATAAAACGACATCACGCTGATCTCTGGGTGCAGAAACTTGGTTCCAACATCCCCCCCATACTGTTTTGGGTGAGACTTCAGTCTGCACTCTACGGGTCGATGCCGAAATGGCCAGTACTGTAGGGATTTGTTTGGCACAACTAACTTTGAACCTGGGTTAGGACCCGCTAAGCCAACACCTCCTCATCTGTGGAACTCTCATATTAATGGGTTTGAGTGAGATATGCTAAGTCTATAGAAATGGAATCCTCTCTAGAGAAAAGGAAATCAAGATTGCTCCATAGAAAAAATTCTTTAGTCTCACACCTTTTTATTTAGCCAGTTGTTCTTTCATGTTGACAAATAATCCCTTACTCCAGTTGAAGACGGTTGGATCTATGCATTCTAGAGCATACTACATATATGACCTATTAGCCACATGTATGCTAATTTTCCCATCCTTGGTTGGATGGGCTCGAGGTCTGCAATGAGTGGCGACATAATCCTTAATTGTTTCTCCTTCCCTTCTCGTGCATGTGAAAGAGATTGGGGCACCTAGCATAGATAGACTAGTTAAGAAATATATGTCTTCTACCTTTATCTCGAGAATATGTGCTCCTAGTCTAAATTCTTGTGCTTGAACATCCCATGCACATACAAGATATTCAAGTAATTCCATCTGTTGCCTCATTCCGAGAAGCTATAAGAATTTTAGTAATCCATAATCTCTTAGTGCCTGGATTGTAGTAGGATCATTTGATGCATTCATATCTTGTTTTTCATCTTCTGTTCCCTCCATATCAAAGAAATTTTTTTATTAATGAAGTCTTGAAACATCACAAAGAGACTTATTAGGATCAATTTCATGCAAAAAAAACTTGATAAATTTTGAGAGAAACTAGTGGGACAAATTTGGGTTTTGTGCCCAATGCAACCCCCTATGGGAGGATAGTGTGTTTGCAGTGCTACCTCTAGGGTTAAGTCTCTAGGATCAATGCACCTTTCAACCTTCTAGGGGTGCACTAATCCAAGGGTGCAATATTTGTGCCTTAGGACCTCCAAAAACCCAAAAAATGTGCATGAAATTGAAAAATACCACCATGAAAAGAAAGAGAAAGGTCTTCACTCCTTCCTAGAAGTGACAACACCTGAAATGATTCTTAGGATTGAGCACAATTAGCTACAACAAATCAAGGGTAAAAATCACTCAAAGCTCCAATGTCAAATGGTAAAAATGAATTGTCATTTTAGATATTTATGGTCATTTCCCCATTATTTTATTCATATTCAATGTTTTGACCTTGTTACAATTAAATTTTATCATGAAACATGTATTTTTTAATCCTTTTGATGGTGTTTTGAGTAGGCCGATAGCTGTTTAATAGATTTTGCCTTGTTTTGAATGGAATACGATCATTTTGACCAAAAGTAAACTTTTATCACTTTTTTCGGGCTCTGTAAAATTACAAAAAAAGGAACCCCCCTGGATTTCTCTTTAAGCTCTCTTCAGACTCCAAAAATATGAAAATATTATAGAGCACTTGTATTTTTAACACGTTAAAGTAGATGAAAAGACGTCTAGTAAATATAAGTTTAATACTTATCCAAATTGAGGGAGACTACTTACAAAAAATGAATACCTTAGTTGAACTTGGCTAAGAGGTTATTCTGAGTATCATTTTCTGCCTTTCTGGACTCAAGAGACTATCTACAAAAAATAACCTTTGGAGTTTTCTTTTTTGCCTCTTTTTCAAACTCTTTAAACATGAAAAAGATGTCAAGTTTTCACTTTCACTGGACTTGTAAAAACATCAAACAATGATGGAGTCGTCGATCATGACGAGACCAAACCTCTCCTTCTCTGGGTTCATTAAATATTCTTAGATGGATTCAAATGAAGGCTGAACTTAAAAATCAAGCATATGTTATCCTCCTCAAGCTTGTAAAAAATAAAAAGGTATTGACCATTAATGGTTGGAAAAATTGGGAAAATGAGATCTCCACTTGTTAATCACAACGAGTCACTCTTGAACATGACACTCTTCCACTTCATCTCCATGGATGTTGAGTTGGGAAATCTACTTGTATTTTGGTTTATCATACCTTTTCAAAGCCTTCATTTTGGTTTTGGGTCAATTTTGTCAACTCCATTTCAGTGTCGTTGATGTCTTCAAGAGAAGACATTCATTCAATATTTTCTACAATACTCTTAATCATTCATTCCATGTTTTTCATTCCTGATCCAATTTTGTATCAACATCATTCTGATAAATTTGCGTCAAATCATCATACCCATTTCATGTCGTTGTTGGGGGATACATCAAGGCCCTCCTACAAAGGGTTGCTTCTTGTTGACATGAGCTCATTACCCAGGAAGTTGACTTAGAAACACCCCTTTGGTACCTTGGTACTTGCATACAACAAGGGCAAGTCTCCTCGCTCCCAGTGACAGGTTTACATCATTGGCCTTCGACCAAAAGGTTCTATGTGGTTTCTGACTTCAACTCATTTATTCATACCATACAGATTGTACTACAGTACCTTGAGAGCCATTAACATCATCGATGGTTTCTGTTGCATCTGTTAACAACTTAAATCAGTGGATGATAATCATGTGGTGTCTACCATGTTCGAATTAAGCTCATTAATTCACATAGTTATACTCATACATTGGTTGGTCATGTGAATGAGATAAAAGACCCCATATCTAGTTTCATTCATCTGAGTTGTCATTTTAGGAGTAATACAAGATCATAATGTATGATGGATATGATCATACATACATTCATCTAGTTATGGGTCCACCATCAGTCATCCATGGACACGCCTTTTGATTATTCTACATGTAATGCTAGCTTATGTGTTGAGCATGGGTATGCCTCCCTCAACAAATATATGACTATGTAAATGTATTGTAATAGATGATTCTATTGTCTGGTTGTTCTTGATCCTAACTTGTTACAAGGTAATGCACTTCATTCATCATTTGTCATTTATGACTTTGTGCTTTAGGGGGAAATCTATTGCAAGAAATTTTGTCACATCTGGTCAAAAGGACTTCAAACGAGACCAATTCACTTCCATAAACATATTTTCATCATCCCTACACAAAGCCCTAAGCATGAATCTGTTGAATCCCTGAGTTTATACTCTTGATTACTAAGTTTCCAAGATTTTAAGGCCCAACGCACCCTGACCCTATAGGGGCCAATGTTGACCCTCTCTACACCTGTGCTGATCACCAACAAAGTGTCACTTCTTGGGTGTGTGCTGATTCTAGAAATTTGGAAAAAATAAAAATAATCCTAAAGATTCCTCTTCCAGAAGCTTCTTGAGGTTGTTTCAACCATTTACATTAGATAAGAGTCTTGAATCCTATCTAATCGTACCTTGGAGTTTTCACCTCCTATCTGTTAAGCTCATGCTCCCATCTCAAGAGGATCTCAAGACTAGATTGGTAAATGGATAAGAGTTCATGAAATACCTCCCTCATCTATATATTTACAACCATCCATGGGAAAGGCGTTGGATTTTGGAAATTGATTCTACCCTCATGTTTTTTCTTTGAGATTCATTATTCCATTCATTAGGGTGACATAGAGGCATACTTTGTGGCTAGAAAAGGACAAGTCAACTTGTAGATCTCTTCTACAAGATCAACTCCTATTTTTGGTTGTAAATCTCTTCATTTATATTAATACAAAGAGTGGATTATTTTCCTATTTATGATGTAATGATTTCATGTATTTTGATACCCGTCGATCTATTAAATGAAGTGATTGGATTATGCTACATAGATGTTGTAGAACTTTGGATTACCTTGTTTGATTGTGCAGGTTCTAATTATAGAAATTAGAGCTAGGATTGGAGTGTACAAGCCGAGGAAGGATCTAAGCTTGTGACAGATTATAGGTAGGCATCATCCCATAATTCAATTACTTTAAGGAAGACATTGTGGCCTTTGCTTTCTATTGTTCTAGGTCAGTCCACCAGGCCTAGGGAAGACACTTCTATCTACAATTGCAGATTCCATATAACAGTTCAAATATGGACAATAAGGCTAAGTGGATAGATGATCCAACAAATGTTCTTCTAGTTTGTATTCCAACTTCTTTATCACCTAGAATTTAGGATTTAGGATTATTTTTTTAAACATACCTTGATGGCGTCTTTTCTAGCACACTTACATTTTCATTTTCTCTTCTGATGCTTCTCCTTCCTCTTCTCCAACAACTTCTTAGATCTTAGTAGGGATTTGTTCATAATCTATTTATACTTCTCTTTTGGTACCTACAAATACTTCATCAATCACAAAATCTATACTTTCAAAAATATTTTCAAGCCTTTTGTTATAACATTATATCCCTTTACTTCTGAGAGTATCCAAGAAGGTTTCCTTCATCAACTATAGGTTCAAATTTTCGAATATTATCATCATTTTTCTTTATAAAAATTTTTCTTCCAAAGATTCTAAAGTATTTGACAATTGTAGGGTTTCAATATCAGAGTTCATGCGAGGTTTTATCAGTATTGACTCAGACATGGGCCTTTTTGAGTATATCGACAACTGTTTTCACTACTTCCCCCCAAAAGGTGTGAGATGTCCCAGACTCATCAAGCATAACACGTGCCATTTGTTGTAATATCCTGTTCATTCTTTCTACTAATCCATTTTATTGAGGATTTTTAGCTATGGATAATTGCCTTTTGATGCCGTGCTACTCACAAAAATTGAAAAATTCATATGATATAAAATCTCCTCCTCTATCAGATCTAAGGTATTTTATTTTCAATTCCAATTCGTTTTCCACCATAGCCTTAAATATTTTAAACTTTTCAAATGCCTCATCTTTATAATTTAGTAAGCTGAACCAAGAAATTCTTTTAAAATCCTCAATTAATAACATGAAGTATTGTTCACCACGAGGAGACTTTTTTCTAAGAGGTCGACATAAATATGTATGAACAATTTCAAGAGGCTTTCATGAAGTGCATTCTTTAGTTTTGAACTAAAATATTGATTTCTTACCAAATTGGCATGACTTGCAAATTGTATTTTTTAGGTGAAGTGATGTCTGGCAAGTCACAAACTGCTCCCCTATTGCTTGATTTATATAGCTAAGAAAATCTGAGGTGTCCCAATATTTTATGCCATATCCAAATTTATTCAAATTTTATAAAACAACAGTGCTCTTCACCACATTATAGGATGTATATATTTCTTGGAGTTCTATTTCCCTTGATTATAGTTTTACCAATACCCAATTCTTTCACCAAGTGACCTTTTGACCCAAAAATAACTTCATGCCCTTGATTACACATTTGAATAGCACTCAAAAAATTATGCTTTAGTCCATAAACAAGTAATACATTCTTAGCTTTGACCTTTACTTTCAACACCACAAATACTTTTCCTTTAATACTAGCATGCAAATAATTACCAAAAGTCACGTTTTTTTTCTTTTTAATTTCATTAAAAGAAACAAAATTATATTTTTCACATGTCATATGTTTTGAGTAACCACTATCAATGTACCATAGATACTCTTGATCTCCGGCATACAAGGCTAGACCACATTTTTTAGAGAAAGAAATCTTCCTTTTCCATACCTTGGGAATTTATGTCTTCTACTCATGCTAATAAGTTATAATCATCTTGCTTCTGCATTCAGTTTCTTCATGACCAAAGTTATTGCAAATAGAACATTAAACTTCATTCTAAAGAGGGGATAAAGCATTATAAGAATACTTCTTTAACTTGTTCACATTATGTTGATTTCTTGATTCTCTAATCATAATAGTTTTATAAGCAACACAATGAATTGTTTTGTGACTAAAGTTATGACAAGTGAAGAATTTAACATTGAAGTAAGAATACTTGGTAGTATAATACCTTCTTGGGTAGATTGGCCTTTGTTCATGGAAAGGTTACCTTGCTTGAGTATAGTTTAATCCTTCATTTTTTTGTTGGGTATTACTGTTCTGATGATTGCCTCCTCTTACCATTACTGTAGCTTTTTTCACCTGCTTGAAAAGATTTTATAGGTTATGATGTTTCACCATTTGGATTTGCATTGTATCCAATACCTATCTTGATTAATAAAGAACATTGAACCTTAATTATTTCCTCTAAGGTTTCTGATCCTTTAGAAAATCTAAGATTTAGATTCAATTGAGCCTTTGTTTTCTCAAGTTCCTTTCTTAGACCCACAATTTCAAGTTCTAACTTTTCACAACGTTTTTCTTCTCCTTGGACCTATTTTTTCAAAGCATATTCTTCTAGTTTAGTCTCTTCTAGATAGATCTTTAGCTGGGTATTTATTCGAACAAGCTATTTTATTTATACATACTATTTTCCTTTTCTTGATTCTTGTTTACAATCTTGAGTCTATCAATTTCTTCTAGATCATCCATGAAATTATCATTATTATCAGAATCATCTATACTGATATTCAAAGGCCATAAGTAATTAATATTCTTGATTAGAGTCTGATTCATAATCCTCATTATTATAAGAGCACTAACTGTCTTCATGTGTATCAAAACTTTTCTTGCTAGTAAAACCTCCTTTTAAATTCTTCTTTGAAACATTCTTTCATTTTTCTTCCTTATCATGATTTTCTTTATAAGGACACTTAGGAGCATAGTTACCATTTCCTACTTGTAGCTTCCTCACAAAATTTTCTTCTTCCTCATCTAAAATGTAGATTGTATCTTTATGCACTTCCTTTTCTTTCCATTTGTATGTGGGTTTGAAGGTTGAATATCTAATCTCTGATGTATTCCCTTTTCTCATCACATAAGCTATTAAGATCCCATGAATTAGTTCTAGAGTAATTCTTTTTAAATCCCGAATTTCTTCAATGGCAGAGATCTTGGCATCGAAATTTGGGGTTAAAGATCTCAAAATATATTCAATAATAGCAAAAGCCTCTATTTTGTCACCAAGGCCTCTCATTGTGTTAATAATATTATCTACTCTAAGGAAAAATCTTGCAATGATTTTATCATCATGCACTTTAAGAGACTCATATTTAATTTTATATGTTTGGAGTTTGGCATTTTTTACCCTTAGTGTCACCTTCATAGCTCTAGACTAGTTTTTCCCATATTGCTTTTACGGTGCTTAGCTGCATGAATTTCACAAACTCAGATTCATCTACTCCTCCCAAGATAACATTTACTACCTTTTCATTTTTCTCATACTGGTTCTTTCCTACTTCATCTGTGGGAATGGAGGCTAGATATTGATATCCACCTTCAACAAATTCCCATACATCAACTCCTAGTTCCTTCAAATATAATCTCTTTCCAACCTTCCAAAACATAAAGTTAGTTCCATTAAAAAAGGGTGGCGTGGTGGAGAATACTCCATATTGAGTACTCATCTTGATAGATCTCCCTTTAAGCGATCAAACTTCTTCTAAGGGACCTACTCTGACACCAATTGCTAGGAAAAATACTAAGAGGTGTGGGGTGTAAATCAATATTTTATTTCACTTTATCTTCAAATTCAAATTTAGAATTTTGTACGCTACTATTATTCAAAAAACTCGTGTGTGTATGCAATTTTAATTAATGAGAGCTGCTTATATCCATATTACCAATTTTGCATAATTTACTTCAGCTATTAAACTTTAATCATTGCATCAATATTTCATTATCCCTTTATTAAGTAGTAACTATGATCATTAAATGGCATATAAACCATAGCACACAAGAAACACATCAACACATATGGACACTTGGATTTTGGGTGGAAAACCAGTGTGGGAGAAGACCCCTGATGTTGTCATCTTTATCTTCTTCTCTTGTTATAAAGAAAATTATTCTTATAATTTTGTATTAATGCATTTTTTTACTAGCACATAGGATCCTACCTACAAGAGGCTAAAACATTCACTTGTTCTCCGACATCCAATGGAAGGGAGATACAACCCCCTAATCATGTTTATCGACTCATACTGGAAGGAAGATTCGACTCCCTTGCTGAAGGCTACAACCCTCAAAACCTTGTGGACCACGTTTCATAATATTTCATACTAGATCCACCTATCTCAGTCAACCATCAAACATGTAGGAAATCCATATATCAAGATAGAAAATATTGAACTAGAACCAATATTGAATACCAATGTGCCAACCAATGAATACTAGATACCAACTGAATCACTGAAGCAAATCAATTACTACAAACCAAATCAAACCATTATACCAAATCAACTAAATGAATCCAATGAATAAGCTCATAGTCAATATCCAATAACCAATCAACAATGTCAGATACCAACCATCTTGATGTAGTGACCCTGGTCAAAATTCCATGTAATATAATTAATAAAGGAAAAATAATAACCAATTTCATGGGACAATTATTCCAAGTTGAATGTTGGGAAAAAAATCCTAGTGTGGGTGTTCATTTGGTCTATTATGGCTAAAGAAATTGGAAAAGGCAATGACAAAGGCTTTGGAACGGAAAAGAGGCAGTAATTGACATATTATTTATGAAAATAATGGAAAAATTAGGAGAAAAGGAAGGAAAAAGGTAATAGGTTGCATGTGAGGAGTAAAATGAAGGAAAATAATGGAAAATGAAGAAAATAGAGGCCTCATTGATAAAAAAGTTTTCGAGGACCCCTTCACAACCTTTTGTCAGTTTAGTTTTGGAGCTCTCTCTCTATTCTCTCTACTCTCTCATACTCTTGGACACTTAGAGTATTCTTGGAGCACTCTAGCATTAGAGGAAAGAAACCAAAGGAAGAACAAGAAAGCAAGAGGAAGCAAGGGTCAAGTAAGGAAGAGCAGGATTCAAGTGGCCACAATGAGATTACTTGCAGGTATCAAGTTGCATGTATGTTTTCCTTGCTATTTTTGGCATGCATGGTACATGCATATGTGTTTTTGGTTCTCTTACTATCTTTGGCATGGGTTTTTCCATGTATGATAGTGGTTTTTAGCCTTGCCTTTCCATTTTGAGATAGCCATGGTGTGATGGGGTTCTCTTGTTTTAGTTGAGCTAGATTGTCTGATGGTTTCAAAAATAAGTGGGGTGGTCTCAGGGGAGAAAAAAAGGGACTCAGAATCCCTGGAAGGGTGAAGGTGGGATTGCGGTAAATCTTGATTGTGTATGCCCTCTTTAGTTCTAGGAATCCTCAACTGGTGAATGGTGGGATTTACGGTAAATCCTAGAGGGTGGAGCCTCGGTGGGCCTAGGAATCCTTGACCAGTGAATGGTGGGATATATGGTAAAGAATAGAGTTGGAGATAGAAATATTCCTCACAGTTTAGGTGGAGAGATCCGAAGGAATCCATGCTTGCTAAGGGCCTAGTGATCTGGCGGGATTGTGGTAAAGCCTGGTTGTATTGATGAGGGTTTCGGGCCAAGGAATCACTTGGTGGATATACGGTAAATGCAGAGGAAGCCTTAATTGGTTCCATTGTGATTCCCACATTCATGCTTGGAATATGACATGGGGATGATTGGCTGAAAGAAATATTTGGTTTAGCCCAATCTATGGTCGGGTGGTTTGTGGAAGTCCCTGACTTGGTTGGCTTATGCATACATTAATAAGAAATGATTTTCCTTTGGTATTTCAAGTGTAAATGTACTTTTTAATATATGGTTTTTATGGTTGTTCTACTCTTGTTATTATGTTGGTTATATGCTGGTTATAAGCATGGTTCATGACAGACTTCGGTTATGGCTCTCATCATGATTTGATTAGTATAAGAAATGTGAATGAATATATGACCAAATATAAGATAATGTAGTTATTGTGATAATACATCAATTCTTCTTGACGACTCTCATATAAGTATGAGACCCCCATGCTCAGATTTGTTGTTATGACCTGTAGATTACATGTTTGTGATATGTTTGATGAAATGCCTATCATGGCTAGTAGTGGTTAGGTCAAGTATTTTTACCAATGTTTGCATTAGTAACTTTAATTCATCGTTATTTATCATTTCTGGAATTTTCATGAAGCTTCTGTAGCTCCTAAGAAAGGTCAGATTGGTTTTGTTTTGTCAGTTCCACTTTCTTAACTGTACATGGGGAGTTGAAACACATCATAGTAACTCTTGTCACATGTTTACTCCAGTGGACCGGTTAGCTTGGGTAAATGTGGGAGGAGGGTGTTACACTTGATCAAGACATCCTTAACAATCAACAACAAATGATACATAATTAATCAACTACCATAACCAAACAATACTTCAAAACCCTAAAATATATACGTGACTATCATTAAATAGATCCACGTATATATGCGACCTTGATGCAGAATACCCATGTACAAATCTCATATCACTAAATACCAATATTGAATCAGATCTTTCCAATAAGATATTATATACTGTCATAAAGAAGCAATGTCGATCTTCCCTAAACCAAGTCAATACTCATCCATGCTCATTATCAAGACCACGTGCCAATAATAAACCAACCATAGATCAATCAAATTAGGAGACAAATTCTGATCAACAATTGTTACAAATAGAAGGTCATCCTTGATGATCAACAATAGACAATAGAAAATTCAACTAGAGTAAAACCTAATTATCTCAGAAGATATACGCGATCGTCCTTAAGATTGTCCGCGTATTTACATGACTATTGTTTATGAAAATAACATACATATCTTAAATCTTTATTCAACAATGATACTTTAAACAAACTTATCAATATGCCAGATCTCAAATCAACAAAGAAACAACTGCCAGTCAAACATTCTCATGCATAATAGTGACTGAAAACAACCAAAACCCAAAATATGTAGATACTATAATGAAGCCACATTAATTTGGATACTATACGTGAATATTCTGAAATATTTCCACATACGTACATGACATTCCAGAGTATAACCCACGTACATATCTTAAACTACTAAATAAAATTATCTCGACAGTCATAGCCCAAAAACAAATCTTTGCGCACATACTAAGAAATCACAAGTCTCAACAAACATATTAAGATCATGGTTCAACTACAATCATAGATCCCGCATTGTTAGCTACTTGAACAAAATACATAAATCAAACATACCCATAAACTTTCAGATTTTCACGTCTAAACCTTCTCCTTACTCCCTGGTGAACACCTGCTCCAGATGAATCACACATGAATAATCCATTCCATTGCACACTTAACTCCTTGATCTCCTTCTCATTGTATAACCTTTTCCCTTGATAATACCACATGCAAATCCTTTGGTAATGTTGTCAGTATTTTTTGATGGGATGAAATAGACGTTGTTATTGCAATACCATGGGAAATTTCCATGGTAATGGCTCCCAGTTTTTTGTTTTCCATGGTTTGTATTATGTATGTGAATTTTGTTCACCTAACTTGCATATGTACATGACTCTTCTTCACAAGGGTCATGTATATTTGTCAAAATTTATGCTTTCCATCTTTTCTCAAGTGAAACCTATAATAAGGCTTCCAAAACAATTTCTCATTTGTACAATACCTATACCAATATTCTTGTCATCTACATTAGTTCCATAATCATCATATAATAACCAAGTTGACATTAAGGACATATTTTTCAAGCATGTTTCCATCATGGACAACACATTATATATAATGCCAATAATCTTCCCCTTTGGACTTGATGGCAACCACTTTGGTGTTTGGAAACCACCCGCAAACACCAATTCCTCTCTTCCCCTTTGACATTAAGGGAAAAGGGTGGAACCAAGATGAATGAAGGAAGTTCAAGACAATAGGTTCCTCAGTACATTTTGGTACTTCCAGAGCCATTTTGAGCCCCCAAACAATGTTTTAGTCCTTGGATAGATATTTCTAACAAGCTATTGTGTGCGTCAAATGAAGATCGTATGCCAAAGTTACGACCCCGGGAAGTTGATGTACCAATTTACCCAAAATGAATCCCATAGTTTGGCACTTCATCTCCTAGGGTTAGGGTTTTGGATGTTTAGGGTTTTCCATTGTTTCTCAACAATAAATAGGAATTCAAGCCTCATTGTAAGAGTTTAGAGGCATGTAGCCGCCACATCTCTCCTCAGAGATACCATCGCCCAAGCTAGTTTATTTCCATTTCTGTTTGTAAGCATATTTCAGTATTTTACATTAATGAAATGAAGTATTATTTTTGCTGTATCTTTGTATTTATGGTTATCTCTGTAATTTGTTGCGTGCTTGTAATGCTTGTGACCAACTGTGATACTGCCAGTGTGCGACCTAGAAAATGGACTTTGATGAAGTGTGGGTCTGTGGATGACCCATAACCATGACAAACAAAGATCTGAGGATAGAGATATCATGTAATGCTTGTGACCAATTGTGATACTAACAATGTGCGGCCTAGCAAATGGACTTTGATGACAAGGATTTTGTGTTGTTGACCCATAACCGTGATGTTGGTTGTTGATGAAGTACCAAGTGCCTACATAGCTTGGGGTGGGAGGGCACATCTCCAAATAACCCAAGACGAATGCTGCTATGCTGAAGCTGATGAATGTGAAGCAAGTGCCTACTAAAGTGGGGTGGGAGCGCACGTCTCCAACGGGAACCTGCTTTGAATGCTGCTCTAGCATTAAAATGGACATAACTCGGTCAATATAACTTAGAATATTTATTATAACCTATTTTTGGAAGCAACAGGACCATTTTGCATCTTCCCATGTGTTGGAAATCCTTATCTGGACACTCTAGAATCTCAAATTTGCACTACAATTTTTCTGTCGTCACAAAAGTTCAGAAAAAAAAAAATACTTGATTTTAAATTAGTGATATCTCCCACTTCCTAACTCTGATTCGACCCATTTTTTTTGAAATTGGGTGATTTTTCAAGAGGATCTTAGATCTACCTACACAGCTTGGGGTGGGAGATATATTGGTTTGTAGATTACTGTGGTGTGGTTTTTGAGAGGAATTCGGATATTCCACAGTGTTCATCATTTTCATTCATTGACGTTTCGAGTCTAGACCAAGACTCATCATCATGACTGATTTACAGAGAAAAGAAAAAAGGCGTGTGATAAATAGGATTGCTGTAAAGACTGTTTAGCCGACCATATGACTATTTAATATTATTTACCCTTATTCTAATTAATTCCTGAATTAATATCATATTATGTTTATTGAATATATTACTATCTCTGCCCTCATTATTATTGTTACTAATTATATTTTCTACTTGTTATTTTATGCTATTTATTTATGATTTCTCATGTTAATGTTTAGTGTAATTAATTTTTTATTTAGGATTGTATTATTATTCTTTTGCTGATCCAGATCTTGGGGGGAGGCCCTCAAGATCTAAAAGATTGAAATGGATCTTGGGGGGAAGGCCGCCAAGATTTGAAAAATTGAAATTCCCAAAAGAAAAAGAGTAGAATGCCCAGTAAACAAAACCACAAATAATTTTTTATTAAAACATATAATAATTGTAAGAACTACATTATGGTGGACAATCTGTCTTTTTACAAAATGCGACTTGTTACTTATAGTATTTTTGAGTTACAATACCACGGGTCAATTCCATGGGTGAATGAATACCATGGGTGGATGTCACAATACCATGGGAAAATACCATGGGTAAATGTATACCATGGGTGGATGTAACCTACAATACCATGGGTGGATACCACTTACAATACCATGGGTAAATTCCATGGGTGGATGTATATCATGGGTTGATGCCATTTTCTATTCGATCATTAAATCGTTACCGCTAATAATTAGACAATGAGACTTTTACAAGTGATCCAGTAATGAAACCCTTGTTGTAAGTGTTCTTCAGTGATATAGTGAAGCTCTTACTATAGAACTAACAAGTAGCCACCTTAACTTGATGAAGCAATTTGCCAAGTCACCATTTAAGTAACTCGTTAAGGATTGAAGGACTTGAATAAGTCTACAAACAAAGACATACAAAATATCCCAAATTTCCAAAAGAAAAACGTAAGTGACACCGTACCCCAAGCAATTATTTTGAAATTTCGTAGTTGTGAGTGTTTTTCCCTAGATGAGGGCTGAAAATTTATTATAGGACATACATATGCACTTAAACATCTTGCTTAAAGTCCACAATGAATAAATCCTATACTAATGTCACAGGTGTCACCAAATACCAAAAAGGGAGAGAAACTTCAAATGGTATAGACTTCGTATACCTGTAAGAGAACAATACCAAGTGGAACTAACTAACCCTAAACTAAGGCAATCAAATCCCTCAAATAGAAATACAATACAATATTGAACCTAAATAAGGCAATAAAAATTGATCCCTAAAATACTAATTGAAGTTGGATTAATTCTCTTACTTGCCTTAGGAAATTAGGTTGCAAAAGGCATATGCTCATTTAATAAAAAATAAAATCAAACAAGAAAACCTCGCTATTCTTACCTTAGGGACAAGCACAAGTCTTATATGTTGATTTGTTGTAGGAAGGCTTAAGCCCTAGTCCAAGACCAAGAAAAGAAGCTCACTTTCCTTTTTCAAACCTTTTACAATAAAAAAACCCCTTATCCTAAAGAAAGTGGAACCCTAGATTTCTGTAACTTTGCTGTCTTGTGCCTCAAGTAGGTCAAGTCATTTTAGAGCAAAGGTGGATGAGATAACGTGGTGAGATGTTATGTTTTGGAGATTTGATAGATATTCTTTTATAGGCTTATGTACGTGCTTCTAAATATGGAATTTGGAGGGTTTTAGGAGCCTCAATTTTGACTTAGGATATGTTAAAAACAATTTAAGGTAATATATTCCTTGTGGGTGAAGTAAGAAGGGACACTAGCTATTTAATGGATGAATGATCATTTTAATAATAATATAATTTCATTAATATTAATAAATGATAATAAATAACCCTTAAGACCCCTATTTAATATTTGTGTTAAGAATATTTCCTAGAAATATTTTCAATTCTGCTATAAATTTGAAATCAATGATTGGCTTAGTGCATATGGTCCTACCAGAGTTGTGAAGCCAGTAATTGGGTCATTGCCTTTGGTTCTTGAAGTTATTCAACTTATACACAATGATATTGCGATGAGGATTATTATCATATATGGAAAACCATAGGTGAATTAGTGATAAGGTGTCATGTCACCACCCCTTGGGGTTTTAGGCCAGAAAATGGGGTCACCAACTTCAAAAATGAATCAAACAATGTGGCCTCTTGGGGCGTGCCACATACCATTGGAACATATTTCCAAGGAGAATCCAATTATATGGATCTCCAAGTCAAACTCAATGATTTTACCCTTCAAAAACCCTTTACAAAGTCATGGTACATCCTTAGTCCAGGGATCCAAACCCTAAGACTTGGGTTTTTAGCCATACAACAATGAATCTTCCAACTTGATGTAATACAACAATTACTAGGAAACATTCATTAAATGTTTGACATCAATGACTGGTTTTTTAAGTCAAAGCCAAACCCATTCAACTCCATGGGTTGAAATTAATGAAAACACACATGCTCCTTTTCGAGATTTCAATATCCTTCTCAAGTTTTTCTCCCCCCCGTCGACATTAGTGGCAAAGGGTGGTTCCCCTTGAAAATATTCCTACTTGATGTGGACCTATCATCTTCCTATGCTCCCCCTAAACCTATTATATGTCCATGATATTTGTATGTCAATGGTAGACCTATGCCACATACTGCTCCATAGACTCCCCGTCTTCAAAATTCAAGGAGTCGAAGAGCCAAATCGTTTAGAATAGTGTGTTACTAAATGGAACATCTTGAATCAAGTCATTATCTGAAGCAACTACTAATTCCTTATGACCTCTTATGAAACCTGAAAGCATAAATGCTAAGACCTTCTTGCCTTCCACTCTTCTTTCTCATCTTGTACCTGTTTCCTTTTATAGACCTTCCTATACTTGCAATCTCAAGCCACGTGCCCATAGTTATGACACTTGAATCATTCAATGTTGTCCATAGGCGATTCCATTTGATATATGCAATTGTGAGCTATATGGCCATATTTATGGCATTTGCAAGATTCAATGTTTAGCCCATATGGCATGTACTTTTTTTTCTGACAAAACCATCATGGAACTTGTCTTGTGATCCTAAAACATTTCTTCTATGGTTTTGTGAATATGATTGTAAGTATCAAAAAATTCACAATCCCTAGCCATATGTCCATAGTTAGAACATACAAAGAAATAACCATTAAATCAACGTGTGTACTTAGATGATTCATTTGGGGTTAGTGGTCCTTGATAATTGTACTTGTAAACAACTTTACAATCCCTCACCATATATCCAAAGTTAGCACATGAAAAAAAAACCATTAAATGGACAAACATACTTGGATGAATTTCACCACTCATTCTTCTTCAGAGGTAATGTCATAGTCTTTTGCTGCCCTTTGTCCTTGATTCCTTTGGCATCATTCTTTTGAGTTGCAACATTAGTATTTTCTTTATTACTATAATCGGTCTTCTTATTAATCTCAGTATGCGAAGATGTGGAACTTGTGCCTTCATCAATTGGAGCCTTACCTTCTTTTTTTTTCCTTCATCTTCAACTAAGCCAATTACTGGTCTTTCTTGTTAATAACCTGCAAGTGTTCCTTTTTCCATTCCTTGAACTTTTTGATTTTTGTGAGAATTGCATCAAGTTCTTCTTTCTTTTTAGAAAACTCTTATTGAAACCATCTTTTCAATATATCCCTTATTTTTTCTGCCACTTCAACCTGTAACTTTAGAAGAGTGGTATTCTCTACTTCTCTGTTGAGTACCTCTATTTGTTCCTTCTACTTTTCATTTCCTTCCCTGAGCCTGCTTATTTATGCTAAAGATGTATCTAATTCTTTTTGCTTCTGGTCAACTGTAGATATGTAATTTTGATCATATTCCTTTAATTTTCTTTCCAAATCCTTCACATCTGCTTCTTGCACTTGGAGCCTTAAAAGAGAGGGTTCATGTTTTAGTGTATGATCCTCTAACTCTTGGCCTTTTCTGACTTCTTCTAATTGGATTCTTAGACTGAAGATATTTCTTTAGATTATTCATTCTTCTTATGGAGTTTTTTAGTACATCCTTTTGATATTTCCATTTCTTCTTCCAGGGATTCTGCCCTTTCCCTTTCTCTCTAGAGTTCTTTAATAACTCTGACCATTCATTTTGAAATTCAATCTTATTCATTTCTTCAACTTCCTCAGTATCATCATCAATTTCCACATGATTTCAACATCTACATCTTAACCTGAATTTTTCTTTGAGTAGATATTATGAAGCCTTCCCCAAATAACTTTGGTTGTTGAGCATTGATCAAAATTTTCTTTTATGGAATTCAAAAGAACATTAAAAATGACATTCATTGCTTTCATAATATATATTTTATCTTTGTTGGTAGATGTGTCTCCAGAAACAACTGATTTCCATATATATTGAGCTTGTACATGGAATTCCATTCTAGATTTCCATATCTAGTAATTATCTCGATCAAATTTGGGAGTTGGTGAAAAATACTGATTTTGATAAGATGTTACTATTCTTCAACCTTCGTTTGCATCCTTGGAATTATTGGAAACCTAATTCTTTGAATTTCCCATCTCTATGCTCTGAGATCTACCTTCTAGAAGTTAAGTTATTACTAAAGGAACATGGCTCTGATACCAATTGTTGGAAATACTAGGGGGTGAATCAATATTTCTTAGCAATTAGAACTTTCTAATATTTTTTAGAGAATTAGTTAATCTTCATGTATTATTATTGTTCTTCTTTAGATAATCATAAATAATAATCGACAGTAGACAACACCATACAACAATGCAGAAAGATAAAATAGTGGAAACATATATTTTTAGGTGGAAAACCCCCTCGGGGTCAAAAACCACTAGACGCTTCTTTAGTAATCATTTTCTCATTGTTAAAAGAAATTTTAATACATTAGGATTCCATCTACAACTGAGGGAGGTGTCAACCCGCTAATTCACAAACTACACCCTAATAAGCTGCTGCAACTAGAAGGATACCCCAATGCCCTATGAGTCAGCACACAACCTGAAGAGTACCCCAACACTCTATTTACTAGATTCTATTGGAAGGATTCTTCATTATCCTATAATTTATTAGCTACAACTAAAAGGATGCCACAATGCCCTATGTAGGCTACAACTTTCCCTAGCACCACCTTGCCACCCTGAAGAGTTTTCATGCCATAACCTGAAGGTGTCTCTAATAAATTGCCTTGCACCACCATGCCACCTTGAAGAGTCGGCAGACCATGTTTCACAATTTTTAAACTGGATCCCTCTGTGTAAGTTGAATCAGTATAAGAATTTCTTAACAAAGATGTTGTGTATTGGTAGCCACTGACAAGTGTACAACCTGCTTAAGTTGATCAAGGCACAATATTGCCCAAATTTATCACTGAAATGATATTTCCTAAATCGATCTTTGCACAACTACAGATCACTATCACTGCTCGAACAACCATCACTATTCAATCATGGTTACATAAGTACTACACATCATAACTAAACCACTGCACTATACTTGAATAGATAAGCATTCATAAGCTCACAAACTAGCTACCAAACATCACTTAACCAATCACCAAGTACTGTTGCGAATTCTGAACCTAAATGTCTAGTAATGACATATTCCAAGATGCATAAGGTCATCCCTATGACCTGCTACTAATTCTCTCAAGCTCTGCACAATAAGAGCTACCATCATATGTTTCTTTCACTGCTGCTAAGACAGAAAAGCCATGTTATCCATCATGATGTCAACAAGATGAAAAACAAGATGATATTACCCTCAAAGACTTTCTACCTTGCAAGGTTACAATTGTATCACAATACACTCTTTAGGTCATCACTAAAAAATACTTAAAACAAATCTCTAAGCCATTACAGTTTCATGTCTAGCAAAGTGAGGGTGTCAACTTATTAGATCAAGTTAGGTCAATGTGTTAAGTTAGTAGGTCATGTATATTTATCATGTCTAGGTGTCATAATGGTGAATGTCTCATGTTCATGTCACTCAGAACTTCTAGTTATTTCCTTGCCTTAACATTATTTATTACACTTATTTCAAGTGGAGAATAATCACATTCTTTTAAGAAATCAGTAAGGTGCATAAGTTTGACAAGCAAATAAGATCTTTCTTACAAGGTCTACCACAATTTGACACTATCCAAATATTCAAAAACTTAAAAAAAAACTAGAGTTGATGCACTTGTACAAACTTCTAATGTTTTTCACAAACATAAGGTTTTATGCATCTCAAATAGCTGTCACAACTACCAATACACAATTTTTATCATTTGCTAGTATGAGTCATAGATGTCCAACATAACTTAGGTTACTGTAATATCATAGTCCATGCATAATCATTGCCATATCATGTTCATGTCATTATTGAGTCTTAATGTCAAGTAGGTCACAATCAAGGTACATTTATTAAAATTTTACCATCAATATTGTATATGGATGTTGTCACAATGTCAATGTCAAGTCTATCATCAGATCACTATCAAGCAAATTCATTATATGTTTATCATACATCAAGGATATTTGAATTAGATAGAGACTTTTGCCAAAGTCAATCAATTTATGCTACAACCTTTTAAACCAATGATGACACTTTATTGATATGTCACAAGGTTGATCTTCAACACATTTATATCTTATTGGGATATGTGCATATGAGCAAGAAGAATTGGCACAAAATTTTGACAAGGCCTCTCTTCACACTGGATTTTGTCACGCCAAAATGTATTTGATGAGATGAATGACAATTTATAATGATTGATAGGACGAAAAGAGGTTAAAGTCATGAAAGAGTTAATACTGAACTTAAATCCTTACTACTAATATTGAGACAATGAAACTTTTACAATTGATCGAATAATGAAACCCTTATTGGAAGTGTTCTTCATTGATGTATTGAAGCCCGTATTATAAAACTAGCAAGTAGTCACCTTAAATTGATCAAGTAGTGTGCCAAGTTCCCATTTAAGTCAATGGTTAGGGATTAAAAGACTCCAATAAGTCTACCACCAAAGACATACAATAGATCCCAAATTTCCAAAAGAAAAACTTAAGTGACACCCTGTACCCCAAGCAATGAATTTGAATTTTTGTAGTTGTGAGTGTTGTACCCTAGATGAGGGCCGAAAGTCTATTATAGGACATACACCTACACTTAAACACCTTTATTAGGAAAATTCAAAAGTATGCAATGAAGAAACCCTATACTATTGTCACATGTGTCACCAAATACCAAAAAGGGAGAGAAAATTCAAATGGTATAGACTCTCTGTACGTATAACAGAAAAATACCAAGTGGAACCAACCAACCCTAAACTAAGGCAAGCAAATACATCAAACATAAATACAATACAATCTTGAACCCAAACAAGACAATAAAAATTGATCCTTAAAATACCAACCGAAGTTGCAACAATACTCTTAGTTACCTTAGGAAATTAGGCCACGAGAGGAATATGCTCATTTAATCCAAAAGAAAACAAAACAAGAAAACCTCATTGTTCTTACATGGAGGAAAAGCACAGGTCTTAGATGTTGAGTTGTTGTAGGAAGGCTTAAGCCCTAGTCCAAGTCCAAGAAAACGACCTCACTTTCCTTGTTCAAACCTCCTATAATGAAACAAACCCTTTATCCTAAAGAAAGTGGAACACTAGATCTTAGTGACTTCCTTTTCCATATGTTGGGAAGTTTTGTCTTCTGCTCATGCTGATAAGTTGGAATCATCTTGCGTCTGCATTCAGTTTCTTCATGACCAAAATGATTGAAAATAGAACATTCAACTTCATTATGAAGAGGGGATAAAGCATTATAAGATGACTTATTTAACTTTTTCACATTATGTTGATTTCTTGTTTCTCTAATCATAATAATTTTATAAGCAACACAATGAATTTCTTTGTGACCAAAGTTATGGCAAGTAAAGAATTGACCATTAAAGTAAGAATTTATGGGAGTATTAGCACCTTCTTGAGTAGCTTGACCTTTATTCGTGGAAAGGGTTCCTTTCTTGAGTATAGTTTGATCCTTCATTCTTTTTTCAAGTCTTGCTATTCTGATGATTGCCTCCTCTTATAACATCGGCATAGATTTTTGTACCTACTTCAAAAGATTTCATAGGTTCTGATGTTTCACCATTTTGATTCGCATTATATCCAAGACTTGTCTTCATTAATGGAGAACGTTTAACCTTAATTATTTCCTATAAGGTTTCATATCCTTTAGCAAATCTAATATTTAGATTCAATTGAGCCTTTGTTTTCTCAAATTTCTTTCTTAGATCCACGATTTCAAGTTCTAATTTTTCACAATGTTTTTATTTTTCTTGGAAATTTTTCTTCAAATCTTCTTCTTCTAATTTAGTATCTTCTAGATAGATCTTTAGCTATGATATTTCTTCAAATAGGCTATTTTATTTATACATATTGATTTCCTTTTCTCAATTCTTGTTTATGACCTTGAGTCTATCAATTTCTTCTAGAGCATCCATAAAATTATCATTACTATTAGGCTCATCTACACATTGATCTTAAAAGGTCATAAGTAATTAGTATTATTGATTAGATTGTAATTTACCATTCTCATTATTGGAAGAGCACTCACTGTCTTCATGTGTATACAAACTTTTCTTGCTAGTAAAACCTCTTTTGAAATTATTCTTTGAAACATTCTTTCCTTTTTATTTCTTATCATGATTTTCTTTATAAGGACACTTAGCAACATAGTGACCTACTCTTACACAAGAAAAATAATTTAAAAGGAAGTTTACCTTTGAATTTACTAGTTCCTACTTGCAGCTTCCTCAAAAAATTCACTTCTTCATCATCTAAAATGTAGCTTGTATCTTTAGGCTCTTCCTTTTCTTTCCCTTTGTATGTGGCTTTCAAGGCTTCTTATCTAATCTCTCATGTATTCCTTTTTCTCATCTCAATCTCATAACATGTTAAGATCCCACGAAGTTTTCTCGAGTAAGACTTCTTAGGTATTGCATTTCTTCAATGGCAGATACCTTGGCATCGAAATTTGGGGTTAGAGATCTCAAAATATTTTCAACAATAGTAGAATCCTCTATTTTATCATCAAGACCTCTGATTGTGTTAATAATCTTGTCTACTGTAAGGAAAAATCTTACAATGTTTTCATCATCATGCATTGTAAGAGACTCATACTGAATTCTGTATGTTTGGTGTTTGACATTTTTTACCTTAGTGTCACCTTCATAGCTCTGGAATAGTTGATCTTGTTGGAAATAATACTGAGAGGGGGGGTGAATCAATATTATCAGGTCAATTATTTTTCAATTCATACACAGATTTGTATACACTACTTATGTTGGTGAAACTAGCGTATATACACAACTTCAGTTAAGGAAACTAGCATATAACTTATAATTTAATTATTCTTCAGATGATGATGTCAGAACCATATAAACTTTAACCAGGAACAGAAAAATAATGTAGACAGTCACACACAAGAACACAAGCTATAAGGTGGAAACCCAATGTGGGTGAAAACCACCTGTTGCAATTTGTCTCTATCTTCTTTCAATTAGAAACTTCTTTTTACAATGATTTTGTACTGGTGCAGTCTTATACCAGTACGTAGGCTGCAACCTGCAGAAGGCTACAACCTTCTCTCATTCTCCAGCTTCTCCTGGAAGGGAGCTACAAACCCCTTAGCTCTTGTACTAGCTGAGGTACTAGTACATAGGTGTTGACCTACAGAAGGCTACAACCTTCTCTTTTCTTCCAGGGAACACGTTTCATAAATTTTCAGACTGGATCCATGAATATCATCAATCAAACATCAAGTGTATCTGCATCAATCAATCTCCTTTGTACAAACCAAAATAGAATCGACCAAACACTTCTCCGAATGCTGTAACCAAAAAACATTAATGGTAACCAGACACTAATTCTGAACTCAGAACAATGCAACAATAAATAGAAACAGCTAAAGCATATTTCATAAGACGTACGCTACTTCAAAATGAGAAACCTGCGTACATATGCATCTGTCTAAAGACTAACTAGCATATACACTATTTCTCCTCGTTAAACCTGCGTGTATATGCACCTTTGAAGTACCGAACCTGCATACAGATCTATAAAAGATAATTTACCGCTTTTCACTTAATCAGACATCAGTTATACCCAGATTATTAGATTTATAGATCTAATCATGCGCCAATTATAACAGATTAAGAATCACACAATGATACTACTATTCAAGCCTTAAAATCTTGATCCATCAATAGAACTTATCCATCTTTTAGCGCTTAGGTTCCTTCCTGGTTCAGGTCCAACAATGCAACATAAAACAATCACCAGTTTTCCAGATCTTGCTCCTCTTAAGATATTCAACACTTTAGTCGATACCCTTGCCAAATGATCTCCTTCCCTTTTTATAGTCTTAGTCCTTACTCAAACCATGGTCCAAAACCATTGAGAACCAATACTAGGGACCCAATACTTGGGTTCAACACTTTGGATGCAATACCAAGAACCAAAACCATATGTTCAAATATGTCAGACTAAATACCATGGACCAAACATAAATTTTCCCACATGTACACACTTTTCTTTGCATGAAAGTGCGTGCATATGTATACGCGCCTTTTGATCGGTGATCCTGCGTGTATAAGCGACTTTGCTGAGAGGAACCTACGTATACCTTATTTTCTTCCATTTTGAGTGCCTGAGCTGATTTGCCATTTGATTGAGTTGCCATCAAGGACAACACCTATGCCATAGTGCCAAACCTGTGTCATAATGCCAACAATCTCCCCCTTTGGAGTTGATGGCAACCCCTAATCACTCAAAGTCATTCTCCCCCTTTGACATCAAGGGAAAAGGGTTATGCTCCCCCTGAATACATGTTGAAATCTTTGCTCTGCTGTGTTGTCCAAGCTCCCCTTGACTGTAGGCAAGATCTGCAAGAAGATGTTTTACAAAAGAACTATGACTTTATACAATAAGGATGACCTTCCTACCACCAAAGATTCATACATACATCAATCTCCCAACCAAGTGGGGATTGAATCATCTACCCAACCAAGTGGGGATACACCAAGAATTTACACATGATAACAACAAGAACATTACTTTATCCATCCTAGGCATAGTGGGGAAACCAAAATAGGCCGTTACATGACCTTGATAAGAAAAGAAATACATGACATAGAGAGAAATACAATTATCTGTCAATCATCATTCAGACCAGCATCCATGTTCTTGCTTTGCACCTGTTCCACCTGAAATCCAAACCACTGTGAATTTGAACCAATATCTTATAAGATAATGCCAAGAATGCATCATTAGAAGAATATATATTCTCACCCTAAACCTGTGCTAGATGATCTTTGTCAGACCCATATCAGACTCTTTTACCCAGAGCCTGGCCCACTGATTGTCTTCAACCAACATATATGCGACTGTATCCGCATAAACCGGTGTATGTATGCGTATCAACCTCATGAAACTCGCCTACAACCACTTTTCTCTGAAACAGACAAGATTCAATAGCAATATGATGCATCAACTATCCCCAGCTTCTGTCTGAGCTATTCAAATGTCTCCCTAGGCAGTGGTTTGGTGAGTATATCAGCAACTTGTTCCTTAGAGGGAACATACTCCAATTTGACCTTTTGTTCAAGCACTTGTTCTCGGAGAAAATGATACTTGATAGGTATGTGCTTAGTCTTTGAATGCATGTTAGGATTCTTTGAAATATTGATTGCACTTGTATTATCACAGAAGATGGAGATAGGTGGAGTACAAGTGATTTGGAAATCTTGCAAAGTTTGCATCATCCAAAGGAGTTGTGTGTAGGGAGATGCAGCAGCCACATATTCTGCTTCATCTGTAGATAAAGCAATTGAACTTTGTTTCTTGTTGGACCAAGATACTAATATGGAACCCATAAAGAATGCACCCCCACTAGTGATTTTCCTGTCATCCACACTTCCTGCCCAATCTGCATCGGTATATGCATGAAGTGTGAGATTTGTATCTGTAGGATACCATAAGCCATAGTTTTGTGTTCCTTGAAGATATTTGAAAATCCTCTTAACTGCCTGAAGGTGTGCTTCCTTTGGATTTTCCTAAAATCTTCCAGCTATTCCTATTGCGTGCATGATGTCTGACCGAGTACTTGTCAGATAGAGCAGACTACCAATCATGGATCTATAGGTTGGTTGATGTACTGCTGCTGATTCATCATTCACGCTGAGGCTACATCCTGTTACCATAGGGGTACACACCAGTTTTGAATCTTCCATGCCATATTTCTTCAAGATCTGCTTTAGGTATTTGGTTTGTGATAAAAAGATAGCGTCTTTATTTTGTTGGATTTGTAACCCAAGGAAATATGTCAGCTCACCAAGCAAGGACATTTCAAATTCTTTCTGCATCACCAAAGCAAAGTTTTGACTCATGGCTTCTTCATTGCTGCCAAAGATGATATCATCAACATAC
>APFE031552559.1:28594-87180 GCA_000404065.3 Pinus taeda | reverse complement strand
AAATTGTATGCTTTATTTTTTAACAATTTTTTGTTTTGTTATTTTTACTTAAAATTTTGTCTAAATCATTTTTCCTGGGAAAATAAAACTTCAAACGTCGTCATCTTTGTTTATAAATTTCATAAAAATTTCATAAAATTTGCTATTTTTCCAACTTTTTTTATTTATTTATTTCATAAAAATATTTTGTTTAACATGTCATTTTTAGCGAAAACATTCTGAAATACGTAATTTTTTAATTATATCTATATGTAAAATGTGTATCTTTTGTTAAGTGTTTAAAATTATTATTTTTTAGTGACAATTAGTTTATGTGTATTGAAGTATTAATTAACGATATATAAATTTATTGAAAATCCTAACATCAAAATATTAATGTTGTTATTTTTTTTAAACCTTGCAAAAAAATCTAAAAATTTCATTATAAAAAACATTGCAAAGAAAAACAAAAAACACATGTTAGGAAAACACTTAAAAAACAAGCATCTTAGGATGAAAAACAAGAAGAGGAATAAGACAACTTGAGAAATGGTTAAATAATCAACATTTAAAAAACAATTGTGCATACTTAGGACATCAGAAAATTTAAATTGTCGAAAATATGCCTTAAAAAAATTGTTGATGCTTTTCAAAATTAGCATGAAAATCACTAACATTTAAAAAAAATGTTCATACTTGATATATAAGAAAATTTAAAGTGTCAAAAATATGCTTAAAAAAGTGTATTATGAATCATAAATTTTCAAAATCGAATGATCTTTTTGCTACCTCGAAAAAAAAGGTAATCAATAAAGTTCTCATTTGATCGGTAACTATGTTTTTTCTCATACTGTTTCTTTCCTACTTCATCTATGAGAATGGAGGTTGGATATTGATATCCACCTTCAACAACTACCCATACATAAACTCAAAGTGCCTACAAACATGATCTCATTATGACCTTCCATCTTGACTGATCATCTTAATAAATATCCCTTTAAATGATCAAGCTTCTTATGTGGGACTTGTTATGATACCAATTGTTAGCAAAAATAATTGGGGGGGGGGTGTGAATCAAATTTTATTTCACTTTATCTTCAACTTTAAATTCAGAATTGTGTACGCTACTTTTAATTAATGAGATCTGTGTATATCTAGATTACTAATTTTTTTTATAATTTCCATCAGTTGTTAAACTTTAATCATTTCATCATTATTTCATTATCCATTTATTAAGCAGTAACTATGAGTGGTAAATGAAATATAAACCATAGCACACAAGAAACACATCAACACATATGGACACCTAGATTTTAGGTGGAAACCTAATGTGGGAGAAAACCACCATTGCTATCGTCTCTGTCTTCTTCCCTTATTATAAATAAAATTATTCTTACAATTTTGTATTAATGTAGACTCTTACTAACACAGGTTCCTACTTGTAGGAGGTTAAAACCTCCACTCATTCTTTGGTACCGGCCATAAGGGAGCTACAACTCCCTGATCATGTTTACCAGCTCCTATTAGAGGGAAGCTTCAACTCCCTCACTGAAGGCTACAACCATCAACACCTTATGGACCATGTTTCATAATATTTCATACCAAATCCACCTATCTCAATCAACCACAAAACGTGTAGGCAACCACCATATACTAAGGTAGCAAATACTGAACTAAAACTAATATTGAATACCAATGTGCCAACCATTGAATATTGAATACCAACTGAATCACTAAACCAGATCAATTACTACGAACCAGATCCAACTAGTATACCAAACCAACTAAATCAATGCTCTGAATAATCTCATAGTCAATAATCAATCACCAGTCAACACTCTCAGGTACCAACCATCCCAATTAAGGCATCCTTAACAATAAACAACAAATGGTACATAATTAATCAACTATCATAATCAAACAATACTTCAAACCCTAAAATAAATACACGAATGTCAATATATATTCATATATACGCAACCATTATGGAGGATACCCGTGTACATATCTTAGATCACTGAATACCAATATTGAATCAGATCATGCCAATAATATACTATATGCTGTCATAAACAAGTAGTGTCGATATCCCTGAACCAAGCCAATACTCATCCATGCTCATTATCAATACCATGTGCCAATAATCAACCAACCATAGATCAATCAAATCAAGAGCCAAATTATGTTCAATAATTTTTACAAATAGAAGGTCATCCTTGACAAATTGTGGGAGAAAAAATAAATTCAACCATATTAAACCCTAATTACTTCAAAGTATATACGTGACTGTCCTTAATATTATCCACGTATGTACGTGACTATTGTTTATGAAAAAAATGTACATATATTAATTCTATATTCAATAGCCATGCTCTAAATATACTTATCAATATGCCAGATCTCTAATCAGCATAGAAAATAGTGTCAATCAAACATTCCAACGCATCACACTGAATGAAAACAACCAAAACCAAAAATACGCAAATATTTTAATCAAACCAGATTAATTCAAATAATATACACTTCTATTATGAAATAGTTCCGTGTATGTATGAGAAATATAGGAGTATAACCCACATACAGATCTTAAACTATTGAATAAATTTATCTCTACAATCACAACCCAAAACATAGATATTTTCACACATACTATCAGAAATCGTAAGTCTCAGAAAACATATTCAGATCACGGCTCCACTACAATCAGAGATCCTACATTGTTAGCTACTTGAACAAAATAGATCAATCAAGCATACCCATAAAATTTCATATTTGTCAAGTCCGAACCTTCTCCTTAGTGCACACCTGTTCCAGATCAGATCACACATGCATAATCCATTCCATTGCACACTTAGCTCCTTGATCCCCTTCTTCGTATATAACCTTTTTCCTTACCAATACAACAGACAAATCCTTTGGTAATTTTTTTAGTATTTATCGATGGGATCAAATAAACGTTGCCGATGCAATAATATGGGAAATTACCATGGTAATGGCTCTTGGTTTTTTGTTTTCCATGGTTTGGATTATGTACGTGACTTTTGTTCATGTAACCTATATATGTACATGACTCGTCTTCACAAGGGTCACACATACTTTTCAAACTTTATGCTTTCCATCTTTTCTCAAGTGAAACCTGTAACAAGGCTACCAAAACACTTTCTCATTTATGCAATACTTGTACAAATATTACTATCATCTACATTAGTTCCATAATCATCATATTATAACCAAGTTGACATCAAGGACATATTTATCAAGCAGGTTTCCATAAAGGAAAACACATTAGCCATAATGCCATTAGATTCTATAACAAAAAATGTGACTTACATATTTACCGAGACAACTTTGTGTATGAGCTAGTTGAGGGTAAATTCTAGTACCTACCAACTGAAACAATAGCTGCGTTGTTTGAGAGTTGAAACATTTCACAAAATACCCAAAAGAAACCCTTAGTGTATCTAGGGCATCCTACACCATGTGCAAAGCATTTTCTTCGTAAGTATTGGTGAGAATTATGGTTCACTAATGGGACAGGTGTGGGTGGCTACCCTAACCATTGAGTAATCCATCCCCATCATCCATTCAAAACATCAAATCATGAATATAGATTATGACAAATCATCACACGATTGCTAGCTAGATGCCTATGAAAATTTTATATATGCAAGATTGAACTTTGTTGTCATACAATAAAGGTCACAAAAGATTCATAAGGCTTGAAACATAAGTCAAAAACCATACATAATTCATAAATTACAAATATGTATATAGTGGTGGATTAAATAGGCTTTAATGACCTGAATCTCTTAATGTTACTGGGACTTATAATTATAATATCATCAATTAACGTTTATGTCCTTCATACATATGAGTCATACACTTAGTTGCAACATTTTCTTTGGATAAAATATACACCTTGAGTGTGTAGGATAGTATATATTTATAACCTCCTCCAAGGTTATTAACATGAAACAAAAATGGAATTCACCCCTCAAGAACTATGTTCATGCATGTGGATCATCTAGAATGCCATCATGATAATAATAGAGGAAAGGTAAGAATGATAGTTACAATCAACCATAAAGAAAGCATACAAAAATTAAAGTATTGAGAAAAAAAAATCCTTACATATACCAAAGGTGATATCAGAAAGGGCATGCATATTTGGAATAAATTGCAAGTAATGTATAGAGAAATGTGTAGTTAATTGTTTTCTTAAAAAAAAAATATTTCTTGCTATAATGTATACAACTTACTATGGTAACTTTTCATTGTTAGAAAGGGGATGTTAAAGGTGGTATCAGAGCAAAAACATGTTACAACACTATGGCCTATTCAAGGGAAAACATAGTGTCATGCGGAAAGAGTTATATTTGCGGACAAATCTAACCTCCCTAGGAGTCTAAGACTCTCTAGTGACAAACAAACCAAACAAGAGCTATCCTTCTCTAGATACAAATCATTCTACGAGAATTCAAATGTTTTCGATCTTACCTTAGGTCCCACGCTTGTTGTAGCAGTCCAGCCTTGCTGATCCAGATGAGCTCCTCCTTCACTTTCAGACCTGCATACACTAACAAAGCAAACGATTACATAGCATCTGAATATTCATCATAAAATAAAGCATATATATCATATTGACCAAGGAATACATGAAATAATTCATTAACAAATCATTGAGAAGAATGGACTTATTTGTATTAAATAATCAAAGGAACCATTACAACCTGAGCCTTGGTGTTGTGCAAGCTCCTCCCAGGGTCCAGCAAGAGATTTCCTCTACTTTGACAAGCTCACCCACTCCCACTATGGCAACAAGGAAGGATAGTGATCTCTCCTCACAAGTCAACAATGGAAGTCCTAATTCCAGCAGCATTTACCCTTTAGAATGTTCAGCTTTCAACCTCCCCTCCTTTGGCCCAAGCCCTGTATTTATAGTATTCTAGAGGAAGTTATTCAGTTCCAACATCAATGGGATACTCCCTCTTTTGGATGGGGTAGCTCCTCTCTTGATGGGATAAGTTCCTCTATCATAGGGGTGCATGAACCATCTGGAGGCGCTCAATACACGTCGAACACTCTTCTAGAAGGCTCTAGAAGTGACCACAAGTAACTTTTTAGAGATGAAACTCGTGCCTTTTGACCTTTACAGGGGTACGCACCCAACCTTTAGCTTACAGAGCGTATAAATACGCGGGTACAGTGTGTTTAGAGTGCGTACACGCAGGCAAGGTAGAGAGAACCTGCGTACCCAGAGATAAACATGTTTTTAAGTGACTTTCTCTCTTTTTGAAGTTTGACATGAAGAGCAAAGGTTTGAGGCTTGACAAGGAGGACAGTATGGCTATTGATGGAGCCATATTAACTGCAGATAGCCATGGTGACAAATTTCAGTGTAACACATAGCTCTTATTGATACCCTTTTAGATGAGGTGACACATAGTGTATAATATCATGTACCTATTGTATGACAATTTTTGAGTCACCTACTTTGAGGACTGTAACATTTAGGTCAATGGCTCATTGCAAACCCAAGATGAGTACTACATATTTTGCAGTGTTATTGGTGTAGTCAAATTACAAGTGGTTGAAGATCAAATGTTTCCTCTATCACAGGTCTATTAAAACACAACCAACTCCAGATTCCTCCTATGTATTAGAACCATTAAAATATAGTGTCAAAAAATTGTATGTGCAAGGTTTATGTGCTGCACTAGTACTACCATTACTACTACTACTAAATATACAAATATTATTTTCTCTAGTTGCACTAAGAAGGAGTTCCAACTGTGTTTCTGTGGGACTGGGGACGGCTGAGCAAGGTAACACCCTAGATCAATTTCAAGAAATAAATTTCAAAATATAGGATCTGTGAAAGCCATTAGCTCATTTTTTCCTTACAAGGGAGTAACCATGTGTTTCATGTATCACTCTGACTTCGCCCAGATCTGATTTTTCCTGCCCTTGTACAAAAGCCAAAAATGTGACTAGTCAATAGCAAAATAGCCTTGTAACTTGTTGGACCAGTATTTGCTCAACAATATGACATATGCTTCTAGAATGTCCGCAATTACTATATTTATACATTGGTGAACTCATTGGTTATATGATAATAAAATAACCAAATTTCAAAGTTCACCAATTGCATGGACAAGAGTCTTATCCAGCTGAATAATTTGTGCATATTTTCTATACCATTTTTCATTTATTTTCCTTGCTACTGATAAAGGTATTATGTTTACAAATGAACTAGAATCAACTAACAAATTGTGCACATTATAATTAATAATTTCTAATGTTAACAGAAGTGGAGGGTAGAGTATGTTTGCATCTAATGTTAGAGAATTAAGCATAGATTGAAGGGAAGTAAAGGACATAAAATATCCCTTCTCTGAAGAAGCACCACTACCGGAGGTGAACTATTCAAGTGCAGGGATAAGTAGCTCTTGCTGGCTCATGAAATTTGTTAGTTTGAAGAGTAAAATATTGATGTGAGCTCTCTTCATCTCATCAACTATGTTATAATATAGTGTGGGAAACATTGTGAAAATGTTCGACATATTTCCTTTATCTACTACTTCTGGGGTGATGGGCTTACTTTTTTTGTTTGTGGAAGTACTTTTTGTTGTCGCCACATTGCCAGACTTTCTCTTAGTGTTTTGGGATGAGTTGACATGCAGTGCGATATTCCTAAGAAAATTCGCTTTCAATTTATGCTTTGTCAACTCTTGTGTAGAGGCTTACCATTGACTTCTCAAGTTGTATAGAGTGTTATGATGTTTGATTGTGTCCTCACTTATTGGTTGTTCTTCGACACTCTCTATCTCAGTTGCGAAGACAAGACTAAGTGTATTTATTGCATGTCTGGTATTTGCAGTCTGTTCGGTTGCAACATTATCTTCCTTATCTAGCACAAGGTTAGTGTATTCATCTGAAAGAACTATATCAATAATGTGTGTACCAAGAGTGTTCATGTTTTGGTTCCATTGCAGTCATTTCTTCTCTGAATGACACTCCTGAGGAAACAAAAAATATTGATCCAAGCCCACAATCCAAACATTCAACACAAGGTTCGAGCTTTGTGTAGACTTGGTCGGTTGGTTGTTTTTGCTATAGAATTAGCATCGCTTCTCAAAATATTGAATCTAGGAGTCTTGCTACTCACGGTGGTCTCAGTTAACCTTTTCTTAAATTCTTCCATTTTATTGGACAAAGACTTGATGGTGTGCGTCAAGCCATTAAGATCAATTGCTTCGTTCTCCTTGAACTTACTTACAGAGGCCTGAGACATTTTCCTCATGTGTTTGGAGTCCTTTATTGTTTCTTCATCTGTGATGACTCCAATCGCATGTAATTCCTTTTCAACTATGATTTCCTCTTTGAAATTTTCAGCCAAAGTTGGCTTCACAGATTTTTTTTCACGAACTGTGCAATGATTATTACTAAGGTGTATGTGAAATAATCAACGATGATGGAATCATGAGCTTTTTTTCTGCCAAAAATATATTCAAGATAGAATTAGACCTCTAATTGCAATCTTTCACTTTTCCTTTTTTTCTCCATCTTAAGACTTCCCATCTCTCTTAAAAGCATGGCAGTGGTTTTATCATCAATAAATTTCTCAAGAAACAATTTTGTAAAATCCCTCCAATTCTCAACCGAGTTCAAAGGATGATACCATACAATTGTTTTGACATCCAAGTTACACAAAAAAAATATACATGCAACATCATCATAACATGCCTCAACCATTTGTAGATGCAAGTAAAAGTTGTCCAAGTAATCCTCCATCTTCACTTCTTTGTGACAGTACTACTTTTTTAACAACTTCCCTGGGTGCCTTGGCATTTTCTATAACATACCCAGTAGTCCAAGTGGGCTCTGAGTCATCCATTCAAGTTCTTGGTCTGCCATGTCTTCATTATTGTACCCCCCTCTTCATCATAATATGATTGGCCTTCTTCTTATTCATGGCCTAACCCATGGAAAGTATCATCTGAGAGTACCATGTTATCACCATCACCACCATTGAAGGATGGAGGCTTCTTTAGTTTTTCTTCATTCTCTTCAAAGTCTGCTAACTCTTCAAGAGTGACGAGAACCAAATCTTCAACTGTTGAGACCCTTATCCCAGTGGGGCTCATTGGGTTCTTCCTTGGAAAATATGGAATATTCTGTAATCTGAGTATAAATCAAATAAATCTTTCAAAGTTTTGGGTGATAGGGTGAATGGCACGGATCTAGTCATAATATATCTCACAATTTTGTACGGGCTCGAGCTAAGAGGGATTACCAACTTTAGGAATATGTGCAGGGAGGTGTTGAGAATATTACTGCCTCGACTAGAGGAAGTAGGATTTTGGTGGGTGGGGATATAAACTATAAAATTTGGTTACCCTCCTTCTAGTGAAAGAAACATTGATAGTGTTGTACTTGCCAACATTCAAGGGGTCTCCTTGATATATGGTCACAATTATACCTCACACCATTCGAGATAGGAGCCCCATCTAGAATATTTCTCGGTTACTAGTTTCTTAAATACTTTCTTTGTCTCTAACTTCCAGCAAGAGAGAGGAATGCAGATGTGCCTTTGAAAAATGAGTGAGTGTGCTTCATGAGTGTTTGGTTGCAAGTGTGTCAAGGTTCTTCTATTGCGGAGGAAGAAAATAAAGTGAGCCTCTAAGAGAGAGGTAATAGTACCACCCTAGTAGAAACACATGTAACCAAGAATGATCCATCTAAAATCTAGTGGAATAGTCCACAAAGATGTGGCGGTCAATACAACCAATCAACAAGATACATTTATCTAATATCGAGTGTAATAATCCATAAGGATGTGACAAAAATAATAACCACTAGAACACATTCTCAATATGATAAGTACTAAAATAAGAAAAATATTTCAACTACTTTACTGTAGCTGAAAGAAAACATGAATTAGAAGAATCGACAGAATAGTCTTACAAATATTCATAATCCATGCATGAAGAACGTGTTGACCATTATGTTTCTTATATTAAGTAAAATTTCCAAGACACATATATACAATGAACACCACTAGCTCCAATAGTGGAGCGTTGGAGCCAATCCTTGCTCCCAGAAAGAACTAGCTTGTCTCTCTAACCCTTTGTTGGAAGAGCCAAGGTGAAATGTCTTTTTCTCATATAATGAGAGTCTATATATAACCAATGAGGCAATGCTTTACCTTCCTTGTGACTCTTTGACTACCCTCATGACTGTTTGACCTCCTATGACTTTTCGACTTTACATGTCTCGTCAAGTTTTGAATGCATCCTTCGAAATTCCACTTTACAATACATTTTGAATAGATAATTACATAATCCATAATAATGATCTACCATATGACAACACATGACATGACATGAAACTTCTTACGTGGACTCCTTGATGACATGTCAAAGTCAAGCTAGTTTTGTTGCTACTTGCTACATGTCTTCTTCGGAATGCAATCCTATCCACCTCCTTATGCCTTAGAAGTGAGGAGTCATAAATGATATCAAGTATTGAGTTATGGCCGCAAATTGGTGTCCCTTTTGTCTTCTCTTGATTGATGAAATTTCATAATCATTTACACATGTGTATTTCATCATGTTTCCATTCTCCATCTCCATCTTCATTAGCTTGTAATGGTATGGTAGAATACTTGCATCTGCAATTCACTTATGACAAGATGAGATTAGTAGGATAAAACCCCTAGTCTAAGGTGGCACATGTTGATCAACTAATTGAGTCAAAGTTGGGTTGTAGGCTAGGAGAGAGGCTCAGTGATTGATTAATTACACAGCTTGAGAGCTCAGGGATGAACCTTAAGCCTTGAGACTACACAATGCACAATCCACACTCGACTAAGAAAGCAAACTGCATAGTATAGGAGGACAATGTGACAAGTTGAGGGGATGGGAACTGGTTCAACCCATTGTATAGTTTCAGGAGAAAAGGTACATTAGGTAACTGTGAAATTATGAAGCTCAAGAGCTCAAGGTATGTGCTTGAGCTCAAAGACTACACAACCTGCAATTAAGGCCATGCTAAGGGACTGGATTACACAATTCTGGGGGCCAAGGTCTAGGATTGATCACTAAATCTACGTATTTCATAATCTTGGGAGATTAGAACTACACATAGTGTAGTGTCAAGGGACAAGGATGCAACTTGAGGGTTAGAATTGCACAATGCATAGTTGGGGAAGGTTAGATGAGGCTAAGTTGCTAGGAAATTTTCTGAAAATTTGCTAAGTGTGTTATCAATGAATTGATGTGATCAATGGCTTCACTTGACTGTGACCACACACTTAGAACACTTGATGACACAACAACATAGATAATTTGTGACATATGAGGCAAATATTTCCCACAAAGAGACAACTTTGTGATGACTTACGACAAGTGTGACACCAAGGATACACTTTGCGACGATCGTGATGACACTTGTGTGACAATGCTTGAAACTTTGGGAATGAGTGTGACAGATGTTTACATTCTTAGATAAACTGATTCGCACAAAGGTAACCCCTTGAAACAACGAAAACAATATTCTATACAATATGTGATAGCTAACACACAAAAAGACGACATTTTTCCTTTTTGCAAAAGGGTCAAAAACACTTAAATAAAACACATGGAATAGACTTCAACGTTTGCGATGACAAAATGAAAGACCAAGTCAAGCTCCAAATTTTCATGTAGGTGTTATGCAAACAACTCACAAAATAGAATAAGAGATGATCAACGGCTTCAAAATTAGCTTATTCAAGTAGGTAACCTCCTTTACATTACATAATGAACATTTCTTCAATGATACAAATCACAAGACCTCCTTTCTATATATACAAGTCTAAGGGGTCACAACATAATCAGATCCTACACAACAATAATATTGTAAGGGAACAAAAATAATAATAGTGGGCTTCTATGGGGCACAATAATAATAATATGGGGTCTACATGGGCACAACAATACAATAAGGTGGTTGCACTAATAACAATAAGGGGCTACACTAATAGTATAGGGGCCTAACATGCCCCTCTGCTCCAAAAATGTGTTTTCCTCAATGCTCAAGTAGTTCAAGATGCTTCTGTATAAAATTCTCATCCTCCAATGTGGAATCTTTAGCGGGTAAGTTCTTCCACTTGATGAGATACAATGAAATTTATCAATTCCGTAGGTGTTGATTCTTGATTCCATGATGGCTTTCGGTTCCAATATGATTTTCACTTCCTCGTCAAGTTCTGGCAATAATGTTTAAACTAGTATTTTGTCATTTATAAACTTATTTGAGCATGAAACATGTAAAATTGGGTGCACTCGGGAAGATGGAGGAAGCTACAATTTGTATGCCATAGTACCAATCTTTTGTAGCACCTTGTAAGGACCATAATGCTTTGGTGATAATTTATTATAGTTCTTAGCTTGCTTAAGGGACATTTGTTTCTATGGTTTTAGCTATAAAAATAACGAGCCACATAAATGAAAATTTCTTTCATTGTGATGTTCATATACCTGTTGATTCATTCCATTATGCACCAAAATGAGGTTATCTTTTAAGAGTAGGAGAACATGTTGATGCTCGATGTGACCTTACACTCCTTGAACCTTATAATTTTCTCTTAAAGATGATGTGATGGATGATCGATGATATCCAAAAAGTGCCACAAATGGGGTAATTTTTGCTGCATTATGGAAGGAAGTGTTATACCACCATTCAACCATAGTTAACCACTTGACCCATTGTGTTTGTTTATCAGATGCAAAGTAACGAAGATATCCTTCCAAACATTTGTTCACTATCTTCGTTTGTCCATCTATCTTGAGAATTTGAGTGGTAATTCCTACAAATGCATTATAATGTATGTTCATATACATTTCTTCCTTCTCTGGGGTTGGTTCCTAGTGTATATCCTCTTATTTTGACATTTCTTGATCCTTTTCTTCCTCCTCTTCACAATCTACGTATAATAATTTATTCTCAGCATAGTTATGACCTTTAGAGTATTTGTTATCATAGTTGTAACAAAGCCTTTTTTTATATTTTTTCTTTCAATTGTTGTGGTGTCAACCTTGTAGCTTGTGGAAGGCTAGGAGCAATAACACTTACATATTTATAGTTATGAGTGGTATGATTTCTTGTTTCAATAATTTTGCTTTCATTTTTTCTTGCCAACCTGAATGCCTTCTCCAATGAATCAGGTTCCCAAAGACGAACCTCATGTTGGATGTTATCCTTTAAATTCCCTATGAAGACATCAATCATATTCTCTTCTGGAATATCATTTACCCTTATATTCAATTTTTGGAAGTCCTCAATGTGCTCCTCCATTGAACCCTTTTGTTTGAGATTTATCAATTGGCTAAATAAGGTGTTCCTCTTTGTATCTTCATAATGTGCTAGCATTTCCTCTATAAAATGGACAAAGTGACAAGTGGTTTACGTAGAAAAATCCCTCGATACCATACAAACTTACTTGATTCAAGATATAAACATGAAATATGTACCCTTTGTGTGTTTTTCACATTATGGATATCAAAATATTGCTCCATCTGTAGTATCCATGTTATGGGATCCTTGCCATCAAACTTCCTCATATAAATGTTTGGAATGTTGTTGGTATTCAATACAATATTATATTCTATGAAATCATGATCAACATTTCTTTTGTTCGCATCATGAGTTTCCTCTACTACCTTTACATTATTAGGAATTCTTTCTTGTAGCAACTTTGTCCCACCTTTCCTCAAACCTTCCCTGTCTTTCTTACACTATTCCATGTTGCCTTTCAATTTTTCTTCTATATAATCAATATTAGTTTCCAATGGAATAGATAAAACCATTTATCTTAGCTTTGATCGCATTCTTCAAATCATCCATCCAATTTTTCTTACTAGGAGTTTATATTTTCTTTATTCAAGTCATTCTTTTTCTTGCTTTTAGGAGCTTGATCTTGAATCTGTTCTATCTCTGTAATTTAAGATATCCAAGGTCTAAAATTGTTTTCTTGGGGTATTTATGTAAGTCAACTTTCTAACCACACAAGTATGATTGATATTTTATTCTCCAAGAAGCGTTATGCCCAATATCCCACGATCACATGATTATAGACACGTTCAATAGAGAGAACTTGTATGATGTGACACGTGGCACTGTTTCAAGCTTCAGCCCTAAAAATGATACTCACCAAACTAAAATCCTTCCTCTTTCTGTCATGTTTTATGAAATTGGAATCTAATTCTCAGAGAGAAAGTTATGACGATCTTCCTAAGGTCACCCGTTTGAGATCAAATTATGGAGCCTGCACAAACCCTAAATTCCTTGGATCATATCTCCAAAAATATAGCGAAACCACATATTAAATTTGTACATGAGGTTCACCATGATTTAGGTTCAAATGGGTTTTAATTTCAGCATTTGAAGCTTCTTAGCAAAATATTTATAGTTAACATTCCATGATGACCTATTTGAAGCAACAAAACACTAGAATCCAAAGCTGTAATCCCAAATGTTATGCAACTAGCTCACAAAATAGAATAAGTGGTAGATCTACGACTTCAAAATAAGCCTCTTCGAGGGGGAAACATCCTTTACATTACACAATGAAAATTTCTTTGATGATACAAACAACAAGATCTCCTTTCTATATATAGGAGTCTAAGAGGTCACAACATAATTAGAGCCTACAATAATATTGTAAGGGCACAACAATAACAATAGTGGGCTTCTATGGGGGAAAATAATAATAATATGGGGACTACATGGGCACAATAATACAATAAGGGGGTTAAACTAATAACAATAAAGGGCCACACTAGTAGTATAAGTATCTAACATGCCCATCTCCTCCAAAAAGATGTTGTCCTCAATGCTTGAGTAGTTCTCGATGCTTCTATATAAAATTATTATCCTCCCATGTGGAATATTCAGCTGGTAAGTTCTTCCAGCTAATGAGATACTCTAAACTTGATTGATTCCATAGGTTTCAGATTCTTGATTCCATGATTGCTTCAAGTTCCAATATGATTTTTCCTTCCTCATCAAGTTGTAGCAATATTGTTTGAATTGGGAGCTTGTGACTTATAAAATTCTCTAAGCATTAATCATGGAAAATTTGGTGCACTCAAGAAGATCCAGGAAGTTCCAACTTGTGTGCCAAGAACCAATCTTTTTTAGAACTTTGTAAGGAATAGTGTGCTTATTTAATAATTTATTATCCTTCTTATCTTGCTTGAGGGAGATTTGTTTGGATGGTTGTAGTCGTAAAAATAATGAGTCGCCTGCATGAAAGCTTCTTTCGCTATGATGTTGATATACCTATTGTTTCATTCGATTATGCACCGAAGCAAGGTTATCCTTTAATATCTGGAGAACATGTTGATGCTTGATGTGATCTTCAAGAAGGCCACAATTTTGGAGGTATTGTATCAGTGCCAACACATTTTTGTAAGAAAAAACCACCAATGGAAGATACTTCTCCCACCTCGTTTATTGGTGCATGACATAAATCCTCAACATATGCTCCAGTATATTGATGACCCTCTCTATATGTCCATCTTTCTACAAATGATAAGTTATTTTAAAGGCCAAATTTGAACCTAAACTTGCAAATAACTTATTTGAAAACATGGAAGTGAAATTGGCATCTCTATTTGATATGACCTTCTTAGGAATACCACACAACCTCACTATCTCCTTAATGAATATCTAAGCTACCTCACTAGTTTATTTAGTAGTCTTCACTGGAATGAAGTGAGCTAACTTTCTCAGGCTATCAACCACAAACATGATGGAATCATTCTACTTTGATATCCTCAAAAAACATGTAATGAAATCCATGGAAATGGCCTCCTATTTCCACTCTAGAATCAGAATAGGCTGTAGGAAACTAGCTAGGTTCTTATGCTCATCTTTCACTTGTTGTCAGTCCATAAATATAGCAAAAAACTTCATCACTTCCTTCTTCAAATTAGGCTAATAGTATAACTTCATCACAAGTGTCAACGTCTTTTGATATCTTGAGTAACATGAATATGGATTACCATGAAACTCCCTCAAGATAATCTTCTTGATCTCACTATCATCCGACACCTAGATCCTATCCCTAAATCTCATGAAGCCATCTCCTGGGAGATGATAATACACATCCTGTTCACCTACACCCTATTGTAACATGTCCCTAAGGTCCTATTGTCTAGGTAAATCCTCTACGTGGAAAAAGATGATCCCTCTAGCCCAATGAGTGGGTTTAGCAACCAAAGTGACAATCTACCAGACACTTTCCTAAGTTGCAATTTAGAAGAGAGACAAATAAGATGGCCTACCTCATTCTGATGTTATCTCAATCTCTTTTGTTGAAGACCTTGAATCCTTTGTGCCATGGGATAATTCCTACTGCTCTTGGTGTTTATGCACCTGCATAAGGAATCAAGACACAACAAGGCATACAAATACAAATAACATATCCGAAAGCAACCTACTTAACTGATCCAGGAATGTTAAGCTAAATGATACATCCACATACACATTTAGGGAAAATGAACCAGCAATTGTATATTAATAGAAAAAAAGAGGAAGCATACAACCTAGCCTTGACGTTGATAGGCTCTCCTTGAATGAATATCTGAGTCGAAGGTAATCTCTCCAAGCCCTCCTTCTACAAGCCAAATGAGTAGCATATAGGCACAATATTAACATAAGGGTGGAAATAGGCATAGACCAACCAACCCTTTTGGAATGGGAAATGGTGAATATATAGGCTGGGAAAGGGAGTTAGGATCTCTCCAAATATAGGAGTAGGCCCTCATCTCAAGGAGGTAAGTCATAGGGATAAGACCAAGAGGCGAAGTTGGGAGAAATCGACCTTATCTATGCCAACAATCATCCAACTCAGTGCTCTGGAATCTTCTAGATCACGAAGCTTCTCATCCTCTTAAGGAAAGTTTCCTTTTTTCAATCATCATGGATATGCAAGGGAAGAAAGTGATGCCATCATGGGTCTAGTACATTTCAACATGTGATCATCATTATTTTGAGTCTCATAAGTGCGATGATGCTCAAATTAGGGGTTTAGAGTGATTTCTTCTAGGGAAAGCTCAAGGCATTTTCCAATCAATGTTTTAGGAAGGATTTGAACTGAATATATAGATGAATACACTCTATCATGCACATGTTTCGGGCACTTCGGGGTATGTCACAAGGAAGTGCAGGAGGTGTGACAAAATATTGTGTAAGAAATTCCCCCTAAAGCATGAAGGCAAAACAAGGAGTGATGGATGAGATGCTTTACAAGTTTTTGCAACGACGCAGACAATCACCATTAGGAGACCTGCAAATCAAGGAGGTATATACATATAGATATCTAATATCATGAATCCACAGTAAGGACGCAGCCATCCAAATAAGAAGGACTATATGGAAAGATCCATGGTATGGGTGCAACCATCCAAATGAGAAGGATCACATGTGAATCTAAGATCCAAGGAATGGTCACAGTCATCCGATATAGAATGATCATCAATATGTAAACTCCCATGGTATGGTCACATCCATTCGTATAGCAGAGGCATGTGTACAATCAAGAATAACATATAACTTCATGTAGCTTGAGTCATATCAGACAAAACTCAGGGTCTTTCGCTCCATCCCGACCCGATCAAAGTACAAATTCTAACATGCGAATAAATTTGTTGAAGTCGAACATGCAAGAAAACCACCTGATTATGCCCAGTGATGTGGATTGTTAACAGGTAGGAGAGAAACCATCAATAATGACAATGTCTCTCAAGGTACATCAGTACAATCTGTGAACGTGATAATGAAACTGGAGCCAAACACTCATGTAATCATCCAATTGAAGGCCAATGATGAATACCTCTCATTGGATGTGAAGAACTTGCCATTAGGGCATGCAAGCTCTAAGGGACTGAAAGGGAGTTTCTAAGTCATCTTCCTAGATAATGAGCTAAAGTTGAAAGGAAGAAACCTGTCGAAAGAGGGAAATGATGAGTCCTCCATTATTGACACGAAACAAGGAATAAAGTGGAATGAAATGAATTAGATCTGAGATTGTAACAATGGGTTAGAAAATGTATACGTAAATAACTATAGATAAAAATTCTCTTGAACACTGGCGACATGACTCCAGAGTATGACAACATTTGACTCAACATAGGACTAAAGGTCACGATGACAAAATGGAATAGTTAAGTGAGAGGCAAAGATGGATTACCCAAAGCCAAGAGGAGAAGTCACTAAATGAGGATATCCCAAACCCGACACGAGAGCATAAGAGTGTCATTTGAAGAGCGACATGCTGCCTATATAAAGGATGTTTCATCTTCATTTTTTCCCACTATTTCTAGCAAGTACCCCAATTATTTTTATCACAAGCTTGAAGGGGATAGCATATGCTTGTCATGTAACTTCATTCTTTGAATGAGTCCATCCTAGAATGTTTTATCAGCCATAGGAAGGAGAAAATTAGTCTCACCATGGTCACGAGTCTTTCGTCATAAAATTTGAACCAGTCCGATGTAAGAACAACTCGGTGTCTTTTTCACATTTAGAGAGTTTGAAAAAGAGATGAAAACAAAAACTCCATCATGTCCCTTTTCGTAATTTGTTTTTTGGACCTAAAAAGGTAGAAAACAATATCTGAGAGAACCACTTGACCATGTCGATGAAAGCATACCTTTTTCATAAATAGTCAATCTCGATCCAAAAAATGGGTAAACTTATACTGAGGTGACATCAATTCATTTAATTTAACGAGTTTGAAATGACAAGTACTCGTCGATATTTTCAATTTTTGAGTGTCAGAAAAGGGCTTAAGGATGCCTCAAGGGGGTTTCCTTTTGCATTTATGTTTAATGAGTCTAAAACAACAACTCATGAGAATTAGTTAAAAAATAATCAACGTCCACCAAAAGCACCTATAACTACATAAAGAAATGCACCCATCATTGATATCGAGATATAATAAAAAATATTATTAAAATATTAAAAAAAATGACTTCAAAACTTATAAATAATCAAAAGTAAAATTATTTTTAACCATTTTACCATAGTAAGTTCTAAAAGTGCATTTGCACCCTAATTTTCTCAATTTTCAGGTGGCCATTGTTGGAGATTTAGGGGACCATTTTGCGAACCGTTTGCAGCAGGTAAGAGGAATGTCCTTGCTCTGGCATCTCATGACATTGTCATTCATTTTTAATGGAATTTTATATGCTCAAAGGAGGATTTGAAAATTTTTGACCGACGATGATCATCATGGGTTTGGTCATTGGACCCGCGATAATCGCTCTTAAGCCCATATGCACTCACGATGACATCCCTTTGTTATAAAATCCCTTTTTTAAGAAAACTTTCTTATTTCAATCCATGAAAAAGGTTCTAAGTTTTGTTAAATGATGTTTTTCAGGAGATTGTGCTTTTGGAATGGAAAGAAAGAGGCCATGAGACCAAATATCACCAAGCAGCCCAGACTCCAGAATGCATCGATTCCTTGAGAGATTGTGGGTTGCTAAAGTTCTTCAGGACCACAAGAGTTAGGGATCAAATGGAATTTTTGCCCTACTTGACTAGTCTTTGGGATGTGCATTGACAGATATTTATCTAAAAAGGCCAGGAATTGGAAATAAAAGAACTGAACATCTATTTTATCACAAGATTGTCCTCAAGAGGAGAAAGAGTACAACTCTTCAGATCTCGTCCTAGTGGTGAGAGTACTAGAGCTCTTATTAGGAGGCATTTCCTAGGTTTAGAGATGACGAGGGGTGGGAAAACGAAGATCTACACAATGACCAACAACCTTCCTTTATGAACCATCCAATTCACCATAGGTCACGTCTCTAGGATGCAAGCCCTACATGAGAGTTCAAAATCACATTTCTAGTATGCAGTTGACTGTCCAACCCTCACCATATTCAATTGTTGTGGAGGCCTTCTGGAAACTATGCAAAGAAAACTAATTAAAGGGAAGCATGGAGACCTAATATAATTTGGGTTCATCTTGATACTCATGACTTTATTCTTAGAGCGGGTAATCCTATTCTTGTATCAATGCGCCGAGGTACCAGATCCTACTCCCCAAGACCCGAACTTAGTGAGGTGGAGTCAACTCATGCCTCGAGGAGGGATGGCTCAACATATGCACTACCCTTCAAAGTTCTTCTCTTGGATGTAATGCAAATTACTCATGGTAGACAACTATGCATATGTTGGGACATATTTCTAATGGGTTCCAGATCTACCTCTACCACCGAGGGAATAGTCGATTGATGTAGGTAAAGACTTTTTTTTTTGGATTTTTTCAAGTCTTATGATTTTTTTATAAAAATGTAAACTGAGACTCAACTTATGATAAATGTGAAAATGTGGAACCTAAAATACCTCCTGGGATGTCACCAATAGCACAATGACCTACTCATCCGATATTGGGTGCTGACTATGAGGAAGGGTAGGACCCCATAACTAATATGGAGCACAACCTAGAAGTGATTAATCGGGGAGTTCTAGAGTATGATATTATAGATGAGGTGCCACTACATTTGTAGATACATACAGTGGGAGTGTTTGTGAGACTGCATCAGCTGTTAGGCTGAGTGATCAGGGTAGTATCATGATACCATGAGTAGCATGTAGGATATTAGCCTTTCTAGCTCTTCTACACATTTTGTAGGCTTTGAAAGCCAAGTGTCATAGAACACCTTATTTTTTGAGATTTTAATGCAATAAAACTTCAACAAACTCGATATATATGTATGTATATAGATATATATATATATATATATATATATATTATATTATGTAATATTATAATATATATATATATATATATGTATATATATATATTATATAATATATATATATATATATATATAAATATAATTATATACAATATATATATATATATATTCATATATATATATATATATATAAATATATGTATATATAATAGTATATATAATATATATATATATACATATATATAACAATACATATACATATACATATACATACATACATACAACATACATACATATATATATAATATATAATATATATATATATATATATACACACACACACACACACACACATACATGTTTTATTTCCTACTTATGTGTCTAGAGTATGATTAGTTTTATAAATGATGCAAATCTCCATCAAGAACATAATTGGCTAATGCATCTGTTAATGTATTCAAATTGCATGGAATGTGTTGATGTGTGATAAAATAAAAATTTCTTTCGAGTAATCGAACATGTAGATACATACACAAAATTTATGGATTTCTCACCGAATAATGATTGTTTAACTGTAACATAATGAGTTGTGAATCTAAGTTGACAACTAAATCTCCAACGCCAAGAGTGACTACTTCTGATAATAGTTCAATTACCCGATTGTATTCAACAATATTGTTAGTTGTTCGACCAAGCCATATAGTTTGTAAGTCAATCAAATTTCCATCAGGGGCAAAGAGTGCCCAAGCTGCGAAGGACAAATTCCACATGTTACGAAAAGCACCATCATCAAAACTGACATAATGATTTGATGACATCTGCAAACCAGGCGAAACACAAAGTGAGCAGAAAAACTCATGTCTGCAAAGCAAACAAACACACAAAAAATAAATAAAACACACACTAATGAATTCATACAGTAATGTACAACAAGTCATTACACGAATTTCATACATAATACTTTTTCAAATAGAGTCTCTTTTCGAACTTAGGTAATTGATCAATAGAGAATAAAACCAAAGTTTCACCATTACAATGATGTGTAAACATCAAATCGGTGAAATAATAGAGTAAAACTCATAAAAGGCTATGCCCCCATCCCCCCCACGGGAGTGAGCATTATGAGTCATAAGATGAAAACCCCATTGAGATAATGGGAAAATGGTAGAGACTCAGTGAAAAAATATCATGAAAGGAGGCAAGAGAAACTTGAAAGGTGCCCCCAATTGAAAGATTTTGATGATGTCAGGACGAACTTAAATGTTAGTGGGTAGGGTTGTAGTAATGTTTTCCATATTACCCTTAGACATAACTTCATGTACCAGGACAGGGGTTTGAAGTGGATGTGTTGGGCAATGAGAAACAAATTCTTCAAGACACGAAGGCATCTCACCAAGGCTAGGAAGAAATGAAGAATGATGATGGAGACTGTTCCATGAAGTTTTGTCTAGAGATATAACCTCAGTGATACTCTCATCAATGGGGAATGTCTCCTTCAAAGGATCTAGAGAATCCCAAGAACCAAGCCATGGTAATGGCACATAATTATCCAAGTTCATACAGAAAACAATATGACTTTCTGAAGCTGCCATTAAAGCCAAGACAATTTGTTGATAATTTTTCTCCAATGGACTTAAAGGCATAGAATCACCAAATGAATCAATTTGATTTCTAGTAGGAACAATGTAAGGATCCGTAGAAACCAATATCATATTGATCGAAGTAAAATTTGGAGGTGGAAGAGAAAAGTAACCATTAAAGAAAAGTATTTGAAAATACTTGCCCCCACAATCTCATAAGGAACCTCAGTATTTCCCACATAAGGGATGTTGTTGATGAACGGGAAGAGAAGAAAGGTAGTTGGTCAACAGTGACAATTTTTCCTTTGTGAGGAAAATGAAGCACCAAGAATAAAGAAGAAACCACACAAAAGTAGTGTGGGTCCAACTTCACCTGAGAAGAAGGTTGTAGCTGAGATTCGCATGTAGAACTTCCACTTCTATCTCAATGGTCTTTCCTTCTAACATGATCGACAAGTTTGTGAGAATACCACATGGATGGGAGCCTTTTCCATCGAAGGCCTCAAAAGTGTTCAAGGAATGGTTAAGAGAAGGAGAGTCAATGGCATTCCAACACAAAACAAACATGATGCATGTGGAAGCACCCTCATCAATAACAATCCAATGAATCATATTTCCTTTAATGAGAACTTGTATCAGAAAAGCAATATGATGAGGAAGGTGAGTAACATGGTTTTCAAGATCAAAGGTAATTAAACTCTAATTGGCAGGCTCAATAGCATCTATAGTAGACAACAATGATTTTTACTGCATCAGATAAGTTTGGAGAACCTCCAAAGAAGATATCACTGAAGGTGCTCGAGCTAAATAATCAACAATATTGTAATGTTGTGCAGCTCCAACATTTAAATTATAAGATGATTTAAGAAATACACATTTGGGAGGTGGTTGGATTAGAGAATCATTGTTAGGGAAATCGCTTGGAATCTTAGTTGGAACCGGAGGTGAGTAAGGTGAATGAAAAATAAAAATAGGATGATTTGTGAGCCTCGAGACATCAGGAAGCTCCAACATAGCCAAGAAAGGCAATTGTGTATTGAATAACATGTAGGGCCTTTGAGTATACCCAAACTACGGGTTCCAACCTTACTAGTAAGGATTTTCCCCCCATAGTGGAGGATATTTTCCATATGGGATTTGATTTTTCCCCCACTAAGGGTTACCTTGACCATAAGGTGGATTTTGTTCAGGGTAGATTTGACATTGCCCTACCATAGGTCGTTGATAAGCATTATACACTGCATACATTTTTTAAGGTTGTTGAACCTATTGACCCTGGACCTGAAGAGTTTGCCCTTGCTACTGCAAGGTTTGACCATGTGCTTGCAAGGGTTGACCTTGTTGATACACATATGAAGCTCACTGTTGTAGAGGCTAACCTTGTTGCTGCAAAGGATAACTTTTCTGCTGTAAAGGTTGACCTTACTTCTGCAAAGGTTGGCCTTGCGAAGACAAAGGTTAGGTGAGTTGCTGAAAAAACTAAGTCTATTGCTACAAAGGTTGTTAAGACTGCTGCAAAGGTTTCCCCTATTGTTGTAATAGTTGACCTTGCTACTGCAACGTTTTCCCTTGTTGTTGTAAGGGTTTCCTTTACTGCTGCAATGGTTTCCCATGTCGTTGTGAGGGTTTCCCTTGCTACTGCAAGGGTTGTTGAATAGTTAGTTGGGATATACCCTATGGGCATTGGTAATTTCTAAATTGAATCTAACCATATCCACCAAGAATAGCAGATTGACCAAGTTGGACATAAGTTCCTACTTGTGGAGTGTAATGTGGATTAACCAAGGGTTGCAAACCATACAAGACAAAAACCTATTGGAGTGGAATCTGTGCCATATAAGGCTATTGATACTAGATGTTACCTGACCTAGATGGACCAACAGGGTTAGGAATACTACCAAGGACTTGATGTACATGCATGAAATCTCCCCGAATGATGTGTTTGGTGTATCATGTTTACAGGGTGGTAGACTTGGCTTCCTATGGATACAGTTTTGCAACCTACAAGGGTCTCCTTTTATATACTTAACAATGCAGGGAGCACAACTCTGGGATAGCATTGCATAATGTAAAAGAGAAATACAACTTCTATGTTTTATAGATGTCAAAACACGTCAAGCTAGCCTAGACCACTAAGTATGAACATTAATGTTTCAAATGCTCCTTAGATTAATTGATATATTTTGAAGTTGATCTTGGAATTATGTTTTAATTTCAAGGCCTTAATGATGTCACTTGTTCCTAAAATGCAGCTAAATGATGAAGTTGAAATCCTTTCGTTCGATGAAAGCCACCTATGTAAGGAAGATAAACACCGAAATCAATGCATCAAACAAGAAATCACTGTATCAGTGACAATTTCTAATGCTAAATGCCAAACATGACATCTAATCTTTCATATGATGAGAAAATACAATGCCAAAACAAAATCTTAAAGCGACCTACCTTAAGATATAATAATTATTTCTTTTGCACTTTAATGCAATCAATGTAATCTATTGCAAAAGAGAAAAAGAGAATGAAAACAACCTCAATAATCATGAAAATCTCTTTCACATTAATGATTTTGAATGCAGCAAATGCTTCGAAAACTACTTAAAACATAAACAATTTTTCTTTCATTTTTCAAAACACAAAATTCAAAGCAAATATTTCCTTTTAGTTCAATTGAAACAAACAATTTAGTAATCTATTTCTTGCTAAAGGGAACTAAAATGAATTTCAAAGCATCTACTCAATTCAACACTAATGAAAAAAACTTAATACCCAATAACTAAAAGTGATTTGAAAATGATATCAAACACAAAAGAATCTTTTAATGCAGGTAATCAATCTCTCAAGAGAAGACCAATGAGTGAATGAAGGATGAACCAGAAGACCTAAAATCCTAGAGGGAAGATCAAGCTTCAAACACACTTAAACCTAATAAAAAAGTGATTGTAATCAGACAAACATGCCAAGCAAGACAAGGACACAAAAATCACACTGGTAAGCCACTGACAGAAGGCAAGAACCTGAAGACAAGAAGACAAACCCTAATTTTCTTTAACCTTTGTTATCATTGTACCTGTTAGAAGAAAATAGCGAACGTCGCTACTATAATCAACATATCCACGATGTCATCGTGTTTGTGAGGGACAAAACTGAAATGGTCAAGAAATATAAAGAAAAAGAAAAAAAATCTTTAAGAACAACACAAATTCAGAACCTTCAAGTAATTACTAGGAAGTGAAAATAGTCATAGACAAGCAAACAAGTCTAGGATTGGACGATTGGTCAAAATCAGCATAAAAAAAAGGTAAGGGATTGGATGGAAAGGATCATAATCTCCCTGGCGGAGTCACCATTTCGTTATCTAGGTAACTCCTCTCTATGGACAGAGACAATCCCTCTAGCCCAATGAGTGGGTATAGCAACCGAACTGATAGTCTACTAGACACTTTCCTAAGTTTCAATTGAAAAGAGAGACAAAGAAGATGGCCTACCTTGTTCTGATGCTATCTCAATCTCTTTTGTTGAAGACCTTGAATCTCTTGCACCATTGGCTCATTCCTGTTGCTCTCAGCATTTATGCACCTTCACAAGGGATCAAGACACAACAATGCATACAAATACAAATAACATATCCAAAAGCAACCTACTTAACTGATCAAGGAGTGTTAAGCTAAATGACACATGAGCATACACATTTAGGGAAAATGAACCAGTAGTTGTATATTAATAGAAAATAAGAGGAAGCATACAACCAAGCCTTGATGTTGATAGGCACTCCTTGAATGAATATCCAAGTCCAAGCTAATCTCTCCAAGCACTCCTTCTCCAAGCAAAATGACTAGCATATAAACACAATCTTAGCATAAGGGTTCAAATACGCATAGACCAACCAATCATTTGGGAATGGGAAAGGGTGAATAAATAGGCTGGGAAAGGGAGTTAGGGTCTCTCGAAATATATGAGTAGGTCCTCATCTCAAGGAGCTAGGTCATAGGGATAAGACCAAGAGGCCAAGTTGGGAGAATTTGACCTCAGCTATGCCAAAAATCCTCCAGCTTGTCGCTCTGGAAGCTTCTAGATCACAAAGCTTCTCATCCTCTTAAGGAAAGTTTCCTTTTTAGGATCATCATGGGTATGCAAGGGAATAGAGTGATCCCATCACGAGTCAAGTATAGCGCAACATGTGATCATTATTTTTTTGAGTCTCATAACTACAATGATGCTCAAATTAGGGTTTTAGAGCAATTTCTTCCATTGAAAGCTTAAGGAACTTTCTAATCAATGTTTTACAAACGATTTGAACTACATATATAGATGAATACACTGTATAATGGTCATATTTTACGCACTTCAGGGTATGTCATAGCGAAGTGTAGGAGGTGCGATAAAAATTTGTGTAACAGGTCCCTATCCCTGTCATCCTATTGTCATTCTTATAAGATCTGATCCTATAAATATGTCCCATAATAGCACGTAGTTGCAACATGGTTTATCTGCACTCTCCTACTAAGAGCATATGCAACCATGTTATCCATTCCTTTAAGGTATCTAATCTCAAATTCAAACTAACTAAGGGTATCCAACCATTTAGCTTTCTTGGAATTCAAATTAGGTTGGTCAAATAGATGCCTCAATCCACTATGGTCAGTGTTCAAAATAAAACTCCTGCGAAGAATATAATGCATCCACCTCTTCAAGGGATGCATAATAGATTCCATCTCAAGATCATGAGTCACATACTTCTATTCATGCTCATTTAGTTTTCTTGACTCATAGCACACCACATGGCTATCCTACATCAAGACTCCACCAAGTCCTCTCTTTCAATCATCTATACACACCACAAACTCTTTATCTGGATGTACAATCTTTAGATTTGGAGCATTTGTAAGAAATTATTTCAACTGCTCAAAACTAGCTACACATCTGTCTATCCATTCAATGTCCTTCCCTTTTTTCTACAAGAATGAAATATGATATCCAATCCCCGAGAAGTTCCTAATGAGCCTCCTATCATAACCTTTTAATCCCATAAATTATTTTACCTCATCCACATTTCTAGAAGCTCCCCATTCCATGGTAGCTCTTATATTTTCTGGATACACTGCTCCACCTTCCTTAGAAACCACATGTCTCAAGTAATGTACCTTTTTTTGAAAGAAGGTGCACTTACTAAGCTTGGAATACAACTCATGCTCTCTTAGCAATCTCAACACTACTACAAGGTTTTTTGCATGCTCTTCCTCATTCTTAAAATATATCAATATATCATCAATGAATATGATCACAAACTTGTCCAAGTAAGGAAACAACACATTATTCATCAAGCACATGAAAGTAGCTGGAGAATCAGTCAAACTGAAAGGAACCACAACAAACTTATAATTCCCATAACTAGTCTGAAATATAGTCTTGTAGATATCCTATCCTTTGATGCACACCTGATGGTATCTTAAGATCAAATCAATAATTGAGAACACTACTAAATCATTCAATGATAATAGAAGTCATGAATACTTAGAAGCATATACCTTTTCTTGATCATCACCTTGTTCAACTTCATGTAAGCAATACACAATCTCAGAGTACCATCCTTCTTCTTCACGAACAACACTAGTGGAACCCAAGGAGATACACTTGGTCTAACATATCACTTATCAAGCATTTATTTCAAATACAAATTCAATTCCACTAATGCTATAGTGCTCATCTTGTAAGTTTCTTCTGATGTTGGTGCTTCTCCTACTACCAACTCTGAAATCTCTAAAATCTCTGCTAGAAATACATCCCGAAACTGGTGCAAGACAAAGTACCTCTTGAGGACTTCTGCATGCTCAACATCCTTACCATTTTCATTGTAAATATGAACTACAAAAAATACACACCCCTTCATATAACTGTGCTTAGTCTGCATAGTTGTGACCATCTTCACCAATGTAGGATTGCTCTTTCCTTGCAAGATTCTCTTTTTCCCATTATCATCTAGGAGCTCATAGCCTTGTCATAATAGTCTAGTTTGGTCCTATGGAGGTACAACCAATCCATACCCAAAATCATACTATATGATCCCAATGGAAGCATAGTTAGATGTGCTAATTTAGACATACCATTTAGCTCAAATGCACAAGATCTTACCTAATGATGAACTCTCTTCTTAGTACTTGTATCCAACTGCACCAATCAAGATTTTGCATGCACTTCTTTTCTCAAAACACACTTATCTACCAGGTTAGGTTTAAAATAACTATAATTATATCCATGGTCAATCAAAATAGAAAAATCTCGATCACAAGGCTTACCATCCATCTTGATAATGGATGCTTGGTGATATTCTCGCTTATTGTCAACAACTGCATAAATTGGAGGAATTCTATGGCCAACATACCCAACTATCTATGCCTCTTGAGAACTTTATATATAAGGCTTACCACCAGGGTACAATGAGAAATCCTTCTTGTGATGATATTTGCCACTAATCCATCACTACAACGGTCCCCTACCATCACCTCTATTATGTTTCTCTCCAGGTTGAGGTCCATACCCCTTCTCAGTTGCATTATTCTTCTTGTAGGGAGCAACATTTTCTCTCTCACTTGCATCCTATGGTCTTCTTCACTTTGGTGGCCACTTCCCTTTAGCTCTTTAATTCGCCTTCAAATCAGGCTTAGGCTCAAATTTACACTTTGATTTCTCAGAACAATTCTTTAGTTTCCTGATTGATTCCTCTACTGACTGAGGCTCATAAAATCCAATTTGGTCTCTAGATGTTTTTCGAAACCCACTAATGAACCTTTGAATCTTTGTTTTATCATCCTTGAGGTAAGGAACATACCTCAACATCCCTAAGAAACTACTAGTATACTCATCATCTATCATAGAACCCATCTGCATCTCATAAAATTCCTTAGCTCTGTCATCATAATATGTCTCAGATAGGTACTTATTCTTGAATAGTCTCTCAAACTCATCCCAAACCAACTCTTCTTCCTAAATTCCTCTGACATTTTTGATGCCATTTTCCCATGGTACTCATCCACCCATATTATTCATCGACCCATGGAATTTACCCATGGTATTGTAAATGTGCATCCGCCCTTGGTATTGTAAAATCCACCCATGGTATTCATTCACCCATGGAATTGACCCGTGGTATTGTAATTGAAAAATACTATAAGTAACGAGTCACATTTTGTAAAAGGACAGATTGTCCACCACAATGTAGCCTTTACAGTTTAGAGGCATGTAGCCACCACATCTCTTCTCAGAGATAAGCTACCATCGCCCTAGCTGGTTTATTCCCACTTCTGTTTGTAAGCATATCTCAATATTTGACAATCATGAAATGAAGTATTATTTCCGCTGCATATCTGTGGTTATGTTTATCTCTGTAATTTGTTGCATTCATGTTTAAATCCAGATCAGTGGTTTTAATAAAAAGTTTCTTCGTGATTTTATTTATTGGGCATCCTCCTCTATTGTTCTTCTGGAAATGCATGTTTTCAGATCTTGGGGGTCTCTCCCCCCAAGATCCATTTCAATCTTTTAGATCTTGGGGGCCTCCTCCGAAGATCCGGATCAACGGTATCAAAACAGGTTATAATAAATATTCCAATTTATATTGACTGAGTTATGCCCATTTCAATTCTGGAGAGGCATTCAGAGTGGGTTCCCATTGGAGGTGTGCCCTCCCACCCCACTTTAGTAGGCACTTGTTTCACATTCATCAGTTTCAGCATAGCAGCATTCGGCTTGGGTGATTTGGAGACATGCCCTCCCACCCCAGGCTATGTAGGTACTTGCTACGTCATCAACAACCAACATCACAGTTATGGGTCATCCACGAAACCACACTTCATCGAAGTCCATTTGCTAGGCCGCACACTGTCAGTATCACAGTTGGTCACAAGCATTACAGGGTATCTCTATCCTCAGATCTTCATTCATCATGGTTATGGGTCATCCACCAAACCCACACTTCATCGAAGTCCATTTACTAGCCTGCACACTGTCATCATCACAGTTGGTCACAAGCATTACAGGGTATCTCTATCCTCGGATCTTTGTTTATCATGGTTATGGGTTAACCACATAAAACCCTTACCCTCAGTGGCTCTTCATATTCAGCAAAGGCTTTGTAGGAGGGAACTTTACGCAATGGGGACCATTGCTTCTTAAGGAGGGAGGAATGATCTGAATGGAAAATGGCATCAACCCATGGTACTCATGCACCCATATTATTCATCGACCCATGGAATTTACCCATGGTATTGTAAATGGCATCCGCCCGTGGTATTGTAAAATCCACCCATGGTATTCATTCACCCATGGAATTGACCTGTGGTATTGTAATTGAAAAATACTATAAGTAACAAGTCACATTTTGTAAAAGGATAGATTGTCCACCACAATGTAGCCTTTACAATTCAGAGGCATGTAGCCACCACATCTCTTCTCAGAGATAAGCTACCATCGCCCTAGCTGGTTTATTCCCACTTATGTTTGTAAGCATATTTCAATATTTTACAATCATGAAATGAGGTATTATTTCCGCTGCATATCTATGGTTATGTTTATCTCTGTAATTTGTTGCATTCATGTTTAAATCCAGATTATTGGGTTTTAATAAAAAGTTTCTTTGTGATTTTGTTTATTGGGCATCCTCCTCTAGTGTTCTTCTGGCAATGCAAGTTTTCAGATCTTGGGGGTCTCTCCCCCCAAGATCCATTTCAATCTTTTAGATCTTGGGGGCCTTCTCCCAAGATCTGGATCATTGGTATCAGAGCAGGTTATGATTCCATGGGAATGAGGGTTTGCTGCATATTTCAGTTTCAAATTTTGCAGTAATATTCAACAAACTTCAAGCATGTGCTACAACCTCCACAGAGCACTTTCTTGGGTCAAGCAGGAAGTATTTTTGTAAAAGGACAGTTAGTCTGCCATAATGTAGCCTTTACAGTTCAGAGGCATGTAGCCACCACATCTCTTCTCAGAGATAAGCTACCATCGCCCTAGCTGGTTTATTTCCATTACTGTTTGTAAGCATATTTCAGTATTTTCCATTAATGAAATGAATTATTATTGCTGTTGCATCTTTGGGTATATGGTTATCTCTGTATTTTGTTTCGTTCCTGTTTAAATCCAGATCAGTGGGTTTTAATAAAAAGTTTCTTTATGGTTTTGTTTATTGGGCATTCTCCTATTTTTCTTCTGGCAATTCAATTTTTCAGATCTTGGGGGTCTCTCCCCCCAAGATCCATTGCAATTTTTTAGATCTTGGGGACCCACCCCCAAGATCCAGATCAATTTTTTACATCTTCCCACCAGATATTTGTTTTTCCTTTAAGACTGAAGGTAGATATTTTATATTTTATGTTCTATGAATAGTTATGCAATTTGAAAAAAAAAATCATCCCAAGAAACCATGGCTCTAAATCTTCTAGCTTATTCATCACTCCATCAAATGTAGGAGCCTTTAATTTCTGGAAATCCTAAGGAAATTACTCACTCCTCCTATAAGGATGATCGCAGTTACGATGGTTATAATGTATCCTAAATGAGGGACTACAATGAAACCCACGCATACTAGTCGTCCTGTAAGGTATATCCAGTGATCTTACACCTATCAATATGTCCCCTTTATCCAACCTATATCCCGACCAAGACTTGCTATCATATGCCCCATTAGTATTCTATTCATGTTCTTGACTAATCCTCATCTATTCTTATCTTTGCAAGTCTGAAAAACTTTGAAGGATGATTGCATTGGCCTATACCTACTTTTCCCAAGCCCTTGCATATCTTTCCTAATCATCAATCAACCTATCATTGTCTACCTTGAAACATTTTATCTCTACCTTTAAACTCCTCAGTGTATCTATTATATCAGGATAATACTCATCCCCTTGGTTCTCAACTAATATATAGAGCTATCATCCACCATTTTTCTTGTCATCCCTAATTCTCTTTTTCCTACAAGCATGCCATGTCAGATAAACTAAATAGGTACCATAGTGAAAATCATAACTCAATGACATTCAGGGTGGGCTTATCTCATCTACAAAATCACTCCAAATTAGCACGACACATTATATACATATTCATATCAATATATCGACATCGTGCATGACAATGGTATATGTAGACAATGACCTCATGCGTGATTAAAGTAAGCATGAAAATGCATGCATAAAAACATGCATCTAGCCCATTCAATCCAAGTGTTTGAACCATGCTTTCATACTAATATGTAACCACTCTTCGCACATTTACCCACTTTCACTGGCTTCTTGTGGTAAACATGAGCTAAGGGCTAGAATGAAATGAGTCAAATTCTTAAGTACAGTTAAGGAAGTGGAATTGAGAAACTAAAACTTTAGTAGCCTTCCTTAAGCACTACAGGATCCCTAGGTGCCTAAACCCTGAGATAGATTTCCTTTTTAGTGACTTGAACTCCCGATCTCTTGCATAACAAGGCAAGCCAGTGGTTGTAACCTTCTAGTCACATGGATAACCCTACCCCATTGGGCATGTAGTCTAGATTTCCTAGTTCTGGGCATGTGACCCTGAAATCTGAGCCACTATTTTAGGGCTAGTCCCCAAACCTCTGACCAGAACTTAACAATACTTTCCAAGATGATATCTAAAATCAAGAAAAATCCATTCATACAAAACTTAGTCAATAACTTGACCTAACTAGGCCTAACTATGACATTCATTTCTCCAAACATATGGTGAAAATAAAATCTATAGGTCATGAATGCATATTTGAACATAGAGATATGAAACTTACCTAATATTCACCAAGAACGTATAACTCCCACTCTTAATAACTATAACAACATTTATTATCACACAGACTCACCAACTAACCAAATAGATATGAATTCAATTACAAGCCATGGGTAGAGTATATAACAAATCTATGCTTATAACCATCAAATAATCAACATGGTAACCATGACATAACAACCATCAAATCATCATATTAACAAGTATCATTTTTTCAATAATTTCCATTGAGAAATAGCTCTCGTTACAAGATGGAAAATCCAATCAACTCAGGGACTTTCATGTGCCACCTGGCCATAAATTGGGCTGAAACAAATCTTTCTTTCATCCAATCACCCCTGTGCTATATACCAAGCATGAATGTGAGATCTCATGGGATAAACCGATACATAAACAACCAAGGGAATCCAAAGGTTATACCACCTCTACCCTCACCGTACCATTATCTCACCTAAACTGGTCCTGAGATCACAAAACCAAACCAAGATTGGATGCCTCAAAATTCCTTCACCATCCCTTGAGGAATTTTCCTATCTCCACCCACCTGTTGAAGGCTTCCCAGAAAAACCATCTGCACCCCCAACCCTTGATATCTTCCTGAGACCACCTCACCCAGATCTAAAACCTTTCGGAAATCCAAAGCTCAACCAAGAATGAATCCCATCACACCATGGTTATCTAGGAATTGGAAAGGTTCGAGCCAATTAATCCTCCCAAAGCAGTTGATATCGAAGTATATGTTGGAAAACTATTATATGCTAGTTTTATTTATTTGTTACCCTTAAAAAAGTGAGTTTGTAATCTAGTTCTAGTTGATAAGATGCAAGGGATGATTAGGGTTTTTATGGATTATAGAGATTTGAATTGAGCTTGCTCTAAAGATAACTATCCCACACTTTTTATCGACCAATTTGTTTATTATTACACCAAAAATTCCATTTTCTCCTTTACGAATGGTTTCTCTATCTATAATCAAATCTAATTCAATCCTAAAGATCAACCTAAAACCATTTTTATCTACCCATGGGCAGAATTTTCATATCAGAAATTTCCTTTTGGTCTTAAACATGTTGGTGCCAATTTCAAGTGAGACGTGTATTATGCTTTTCATGATATAAATACATGATTCAATTTTATCTTAATGACCTTACGACTTGATCTCTATTTCATGAGGAACATCTTGCCCATCTAAAGGAAGTGCTTGTTCAATATCATTATTACAAAATCTAGTTGAACCCTCACAAATGTGTCTTTTTTGTATGATCAGAAGGTTGGTAGGTTTTATTGTTTCCAAGGAAGGGATTCATGTAAATCCCTCTAACGTTGACACCATCATCCTCCTCCATGCATTGTTTTACAACTTCAATCTCTTCAAGTAAATCATAATTTCTTGCATACGTTTATTTCCAATAATACTAAGATACCAAAGCTTTTATGAATTTGTTGAAATAGGTAGTACCTTTTATATGGAATGACCAAGACAAAATATTTTTTGACACTTTGAAATGGGCTTTGTTATATGCCCCATTACTTATTCCTGCTTATTTTAACCATAACTATGTGTTATATCTAGTGACCTCTAAATCCACCATTGATATGGTTCTCATCCAAGAGGAAAAGATGCACAATGAAGATCCTATTTACTATCTTAAGAAATGCCTTCTTCGTATTGAGTTTCATTATTACCATATAAAGAAGTTGGATTTGACAACCATTTTTGATGTCCAACATTTATTGCATTATATACTCTTGCAAACACCATTGTTATCATCAACGCCAACTCCATGAAACACATTCATAATCGTTAAATCGTTGGGGGAAAATACTTTAAGTGTATTTTTATTCTTGAGGATTTTTGATTTGGATTTTGTGGTTGCTAAGTCTAACAAATCCCTAGCATAGGAGAGCTGATGTATGAGTTACCCCAAGTTGATGAAGAAACTACACCTCAGGACCCATTTCCCGATGACTCCTTATTTCTCATTAGCTCCTCTTCTCCTTGGCATGGAGATTTTCTCGAATATGTCCAAACTAAATGTTTTTGGTATAAATTATCTCACAATGAGCATCACCATATACACCACTAGTGTAAGCATTATGTTATTATTGTTGATACCATTTTTCACCATGGAGTTGATCCATTCTTAGCTAGATGTCTCAGTCATGATGAGGTAGAACGTGTCCTATATGGTTGTCATGTTGAAGCTTTTGGAGGTCACTTGTTGGGGCTTGCCAGTACTTAGAAAATATTACACATAATGTATTTTTTCCATCAATATTTAAAGATTGGTTGAAGCTTACTTTCAGATAAATCACATTGGCAATGCTTGATGGTCGACGTTATCATAAGTTTAAATGATAACAATGTTGAAGAAAAAATTAGAAGGGGCCTCCAACTACACAGTCCGGAAAAAATGGATAGACTTCATTTTTTTAAAGAACAAAGTTTTGGATCTCGGTCAAGGAAAATTCAATAAACCCACTGATGAATCAAGTGATGAAGAGAAAGAAAAGTTTAGAGAAATCGAAATCGTGGCTATGAACATAATAGTGGATGGAGTTAAGGATAATCTAATTCCATACATACCCACATAAATTTTGCTCAAGAACTATATGTGGATCTCTCCAAGTTATTCACAATCAAGAACATTGTCCAAATAACAAGCCTCAAGAATGAAATAAGAACTATTAAGATGATAAATGATGATACTATTTCAACATATTTTGTAAGAATATCTATAATTGTATATGCAAACCAAGAAATAGATGAATTTATCAACATTATTACCATGATATTGGTGATGAGTTTTCAATATGAATTATTCCCCCTTTAATATGCCATAGTGTCAAGGTTATGCATGGGATTTATGGAATCCGAGTTGCATTATACTCATTTGTTTGATTTCTCACTTCCGTCATCCTTTCACTTTCAATTTTCATCATAATTTCATGACATATGAAATTTTCACATATCAAAGAAAAAACCCTACAAATGGGCCAATTCCATTAACAATTCAAGCATGTTGTACACTTTTAGATTGATCACAGATAGTCCTTCATTACGCCTTATGTTTCTTATATTTGAATATTATGTACATGTCATTGTTTTGATTTCCTACTAATGTCGTTTTCTTTCATATGTTAGATAGTTTCACTCTCAATGGCTTGCAAGAATGAGGGGATGGTAGATATCTATGTTTATTCCTCTATTTTCATGAATGTGTTGGTTGGCATGCCACTCTATTTTTTTATTAAATTACATTGCGTATGGGAGTTGTGCTCCATGGAAAGAAATTCTTACTTATGTTGTGGTTGGGAAATGAGATTTATCTCTCGTTGATCCTGGGAAGTGCATTTAGATGCATGTTCTCTATGTATTTTTTCCATGAAGGTGAATGGACGATCTATACTCATTTCAGTATATTTTGAGATTAAGATTTTTTGTGAGTTTCAATGAATTCAAACTTATTTTTTCGAGTGTGTTGATTTGTGGTTTCCATGGCCATGATATGCTAGAAAGCAAGGAAGCACCTTAGCTCTTCATCGTTGGCCTCTGATGCCCAAATTTTACCAGGTGGTTGAGCCATGAAGGCCTTAGGTCCTGGTGATTCTCAAAGAAATCATAAAAGTTGGAAGTGTAAAATGACTCACAAAATAGGTTGGAAAAGAGAGATTGACCTCGACCTTGCCATTGATGGGATCCAAGGTTGGGTAACATTCCTTCCACGTGGGAACAACGTGGGGTTCCACAAGGAGTCCATGTGGCAAGCTAGATGATATGGTAAGGCCTAAAAGGCTAGTTCTAATTGGTCATATATTTCGATCTGTAAGTCAGATCGATGTAAATTTTTTTACTATTGGAAAGGTCTCGAGGAGACAAACACAACTGCGATCCCCATTTAATGTTTTAGGAAAGTCAGAAAATGTCAAAAAAGTTGGACCCCATTTCTATAACATGATAATGGGAGTTAGGGCTATGGTTAGTAGGGGGTGTGTTACACATTGATTTCAAGGTCAAATAAGTAAGACCTTAACTTTAAATGTGATGCCATCCTAAATGTTGCAGATTGGTCAAACATGATGTTGGAAAAGATCTCTTACCATTGATAACCATTAACTTTAGATAATACTAGAAATGCATAAAAGGAAAAGATCATATCCCCTCATAATCATCAACATCCACTCAATACTAAAATTAAGATATACTTGAAAAATATATTAAAAAAAATTATAATTTCAATAAAGCATTTTGACTTTTTGAAAAACCTAAATTGAAATAAATTTATTTTATTATTATTTTTATTAAAATTTTCACATAAACCACATAACATCAAAATTCTCATAGACTTATTCCATTCTATGATATGCTAACAAGTTGAGTCTATGATATAATAACACCTTACTTCTTACATGAGATAAAGAGTTACAAAATTAGGGTGTGAGAACATGATACAAGAAGATCCAAATAATAAGATATTGATTAAAAAAACTGGTTAATTTATCATTAACTATCATAAAAAGTTATTTTCACTTGTACACAATGAAATTTAAAATTTTTGTTATCCCTATTTGTCCACTTTGTTACACCACAAGTTTTGTTACACCACAAGTTTATATTACTATTGTATTTGAATTCTAAGCCACCATATGAAATTTGAATTTCTAGTCCATTAAATATAAAAATTTTAATTTCCTATATTTCTACTTTGTTATGATTATATACTCCTCATTTGTATCTGACATTTGATATTATAAAAAAATGTTTTATATAATTTTAAATGTATTTAATGTCCTAGATTTCTACCTTTGTTATGATTATATACTCCCTCATTTGATATTATAAATAAATGTTTTATATATCTTTAAAAGCATCAACCGTTCATTTAATTTTCGTTGGGACCTTTAGTACTCACCCTCACTAAACTATTTTCAATAACTTAAAAAATAATTTTAAAAGTGTCGACCGTTCAATTAATTTTCGCTGGGACCTTTAGTACTCCACCATTCACTAAATATTGTACTCTACCATTCACTAAATTTTGTCAAGGACGATGCATGTTCATAGGTTAAGATCAATTTTGTCCGGGAGGATGCATCTTTATAGTTTAAGATTAAGTGGAAATAAATTAATAAACCATCATTTGCATATTGTATTCCATGTCTCCTTATTGTACGTAATGATTTTTCACATATCTTAGTTTAATCGTTCACTTATTTTAGTTTGATTTTTTTGCTTATCTCCTTTTTTGGTCCTTCTTGGTAGGATTTTGTAGCATTTTCAATCTTGGTTGCCCCTCTCATTTAGTTTGAGGATCTATTAGTATTTTCTTATATTGTTCAGGTTTTATATATATATATATATATATATATATAATAAAAAATAATATAATTATATTTATAAAAGTGATTGATATAGCATATATATATATATTTATTATTATTATTATTATTATTATTAAATAATATTACATTGTTATTCATTTCAATAAGTTCAAATATTTAAACATAATATATCTAAATTATGCTTATTTCAATAATCTCCAATCATTTAAAAAAATAATATCAAAAGTTATATAATCATATTTTTTCTACAAGGTAATTAAATATGTATATAATTTTTATATATTTATATTATAAATTTATTTTAAAATATAATTATTTTCTTAATAAATTAATTGTTATTTTGTTTTCTAATATATGTGTTTTTTAATAATAACAAAACAATATTTACAATATAAATAATAATATATCAAAAACTATATAAGGATATTTAACTAATATTTTAAATTATATAAAAAATAATATAATTAATTTTTATTATTAATTTAAAAATAATTTATTTTTTAAATATATTATAATTTTTACTTTAAAACATTATTATTATTATTATTATTATATTATTATTATTATTTATTACTAAATTAATTTTATATTATAATAATAATGTATTAAAAGTTTATATAATCTTTTTATTAATTTAATTTTTCTATTTAATATATGAAAATCATTATACAATATTACAATGAAATGATTTCCGTAAACAAAGGTTATACATTAATTCCACTTGATGCTCATGTAACCCTAACCCTATTGTATGGCCATAACACTAAATCCACAGATGTGAGTGACATGTCCTCAAACGCTATATTGCAATGAACACATGAAAGTACTTTGATATCCCATAAGTCTACTCACATATTCACATTAATAATCAATATATAGGACGCTAATAGATGCATCATAGACATTAAGACTTTTTTTAGTGGTAATATAAATAAGGGGTTATTATGTTTGAAGTTTACATCATTTTCAACATAATCAGTGCATCTAATGACACATAAAAGTGGAGGGCTTCACACTCACTACAATAAAATGATCAATTAAGTTATTTGTCAAGTCATTTTCACATGAATCAGGTTAGATTATGTGAAGAATGGAGCACTAGAACAATTTCCTATATCAAATAAATTGTATCTTTTTAGAACTAAACAGAGAGAGTATCCATTTGTTGATCAATGAAACCCAATTTCGAGGAATGAATTTGGAAAATATACTGCATTGTAATCACAAGCTTTAAAGAAGTTTACAGACAGGATTTGAACAACAACATATTCAACAACTGCTGATAACATATTTAAGCTCCTTATCAACCTTCACAAATGATCGAGCCATGATCAATGAAGATTCTTCAACCTCATGGACTGCAATGGATGACCATGACCAAAGGCTTCTGACATGGGAGGAATTGGTCCATGTCTACACCTGCATTACAATTGATTGTGTTGGACTACGAAATTACTAAGAGGGGGGAATGAATTTGTAATTAGTCCTAATTTCAATTTTTACATTTAGATCTTATTTTTTGTTTACATTTAGTAATCACGCATATGAGCATTCACAACTAAAGACATAACCAACAAAGTAAATCATTCACACACACACTATCTATATGGGTAGCATACACACATGAACACAAGGATTTAGCGTGGAAAAGCAAAATACAAAAACCACCAATATGCTTGTTAATATGATGTAATCTAAGCTCCTACTTAGTTAAATCAAATTTTTTATGAGCACTTGGGTACTCATAGGACACCCCAAGGCCCTTAAAATTAGAAAGCCACAACTTGCCAAAAGGATCCAACCTCTTATAAATGCAAGCAATAACATGCTTTAGCCAACTATCCTACTTTTCATACAATTTTCAAATTGAGAACAATGACTTACTTCTATTACATAAAACAAAAAGAACATGTTATGTTGTCTCTTACAACTCCTTCCTCTCTATGTGAATCCACACTCTTAGTTTCCGTCTTCCCTACAACTTCAACTCTACTACATTCTCTTCTCTCACTGATTTGTTGGACCCTCACACTTCAACCCATCTCATTTGTGCACCCCACAACTAGTACAACTTTGCATTGCCCTAACAGACTCATTATTTCTTGTGTTTTTATCAATAGAAACACATTAAATGATGCAATTTTTCAACTCATTAATAAATTTAGACTACTCGCAATATGGAACACTAATCTTCAACTAAGAATATGAGAATGGGCTCAATTTACTCAACCAACTAACACTGGTATGGTCTCCATTGTTTCTTTCTAAGGCTTCTCTAATTCTAATAGCATCCTATTAGATATCTTTAATGCTTAGCATGGCTTTCCTTGCTCATTAAATTAATTGATGCCTCAATGTTATAATTGAGGAGGGCTCTCTTTAATGTAGATATTACACTATCATTTATCTATGTTTTCATGGTCCTTGCGTTCTAGCATGCCAATTATTTGCAAATTCCATTGATTCTAGAATAAGGTTTTAGTAAAGGTTTTCCAGTTTTAGTGCATAGACCAAAATAGTCGTCGACTCGCTTACCACCAATCCTTTAACGTGCCAACTCCTTGAGTGGTTTTGGAGTATGATGGGAGGGGTGATGGAATTAATGTCAGCAAGAACTTAGAAGGGTTTGTGTTGTGTTGATATCAACCTACATTGTGTCTCACCCTTCGAAATTGCAGAAAGATTGAACAAGGATGCATAGGTGCCTGACAAGGTGGAGGTTTATGTTAATGCCTTGATTATTGTAGAGAACATGTTTGGAGGCTTTGTCATGATTATCAAAGACTTATCATGGAAACACAAAGATTCTACAGTGCTAGGAGGTGCTTGAAGAACTACATACTCATGTTTTGGAGGTATTCAAGTTAGGTAGATGACATAATGGAGGCATTGAAGTGGTAACACGAGTTTCTTAAAATTAACTTGCATTAGGAGACAGGTTAATGCAGGCTCCTAGAATAAAACCAATGCTACTAACTCTCTTCCCCAAAGGGAGATCTGCATTAGTGCTTGTAAGTGGAATTTTCCAGGTTCGTTACACATTCTAGTGATTTATAATGGTTATAACTAGGGTAATTGTTCATGGTTTTGTTTGGAAATTTTGAATTGAATTACCTCCACCTATATAACTGTTTAAAGTGTGAATTCATTGATTAATTGAGTAGTGGAGATAGGGGATCGAGTAGGTTAAATATATGAATATATCGCTCATTGTGATATTAGATGGTGGAGTATAGAGTTAGTAGAGGTTTGTGTAGAAGCCATAGGTTGAGCTGTTAGAATAGGTGAACTTGCAGATGATTTGAGAGGAGAACGCATAGATTAAAATGATGAATGGATATGCAAACATGATGATAAAGCTTGTGATGTAGAGGAAATGTTTTATTTAATGGAAGAGACAAGTGTGTTCAGATTTGTAACAAAGATCAAAAGGTGGAAGAAGCATGATTCAATTAGCATATTGAACAAAGATTGAGGAATCGTGCAATGGGAGCTTTGATGATTTATCTTATGTAGTGTTTGTATTGATTGATTTTATCATTTTATAGATGACTAATATGTTTTTTTTGTGTTGTGAAATTCTCCTTGGTATCCAGTTTGAAAATGAATGAAAGAATGGTACCATGAATTTGAGGAGGTGGTGGAGTTTGTGTAGTAGTGCAAGAACCAGATAGGATTGGTGGCTCCTTATTTATGATGGATAGTAAAACAATATATTGGTAGAAGAATCCCGATCTAGTGGTGGTTGGATAGTCAATATGTCATTAGGGGAGGCTTATTGGGAGTGGTTGCTTCTAGCAAGTTGGTCACCTACAAAGTCATGTGAGAAGAGATTTCGTAGCTAGTGGTGGGCAAATGAAACATGTAAAATATTTTATTTATAATAACAATAGAAGGAGAAGCATCACAACAACAATGGGTGGTTTTTCTCTCCTTGAGGTTTTCCACCAGAAATACTTGTCTCTCATTGTGCATGTGTTGGTTGAAGGTTTTCGTTTCTCTCATCTGTTGATTTATGTTGCATTTATCTACTCATGTTATGATGTTTATGGATGTTTTGTGATTCAACAAAAGGTGTTGAAAATTATATAAGTTCCTTTACTAATTCACCCCCTTGTCTTAGTAGTGATCTACATTTCTAAAAAGGGGCCCTAAATTTTAATTTCAATCGCTAATCACATGATTATATGTAAGGGAAGATTGCCCAGTGTTGGAACACTCTTGTCATTAACCTATAGGATGCCATTAACCCCATCATTTTATTCGATGAGATGGTGGGACATGTGGCTTAAAATATGTCCCTGAACATGAGCGTGATTTAACTCCTTCCCTCCACAAGGTGCTCTAATAATCACTGTTGCCAACCAATCAACACTACCTACCTGTCTTCCTACATTAGGTCGAATTGCTCCATCACCCTACCAATTGTTGGGCATGCCTTCTAATGCAAGTTAGGAGTCAAAGGTCGGGGCTCAATCCGCTCCACTTGCTATGCACTTGAATTATCCCTAACTCACCGGCTAGTCCTGGAGGCCATACCTGGGTCATTTTTATTTTCCTTTTCTTGAAGATTAAATACATTAGAAAACTTCTACAAACCAACTCCCTAGTGTTAAAATTGAGGTCCCGCCACACCCTCTACTTACATCATTCCTACACCATGCTAACATTATGATTCCCTACATAGTTCCATGTGTCACTCGAATTTGGCCCACTTGGCCACTTGAAAATGTTGAAAACACATGCCACGTGTCCTCTTCCCATGTTTCCACATCATTGCAAATCAAAATCATCCTACCACCCTGGCTGACATCTGTAGCAAGTCCTACATAGTTCGGGGGCCAAGGGTTGGAGATTTTTTTTAATTCCACCTGAACTCGCCTAAATGGACGACCACCCAACTTGACCGATGTACCCCAGTCCCACTAGGTGGGGGTATAAGGCCGACCATACACCTGTGTTTTCAATAAATGACCTAACCTCTAACTGGCCAAACAAACCTAAGTGCTCACTTGGTCCAAAATTCCCCGAAGTCTAAAATTTCTTTAAAAATAAATTTTACACAAAACAGAAGGGAAGAGAAGAACCTAGAGCCCTAGGACCCTATTTTTGAACCTTCAAAATATATTCCTTTTGAAAAACATTTTTCCTTTATTTCATGCATTTTTTACACATTGTTACCCCATCCATAAATTATTGTTCATCCAAGTCATGTAAAGCTATAAGAAAAAGGTAATCATCCACTCTCAATGCATAGTCTATGTTTTCTTTATGAAATTGGTTTGAACTATGCTATAGCTACAGAAAAATCCACATTTTACAACTAACTCACATTTATGTAGCCAAATCCTAAGTTGAACAGGTTAGCACATGTTGCATTTATGTGCCATTCTCCATAATTCTTTAGAACCATGACCATTAGATATGTATAACATTTGGTGCTGGGACGGATAACACTAGCTTCGAGGAGCTCCTTGATGATTTTTTTTTATTTCATTAAGGATATCGACGTGGGAAAACATTTGGCAGCTGAGCACTTGGGACCAAAGGGATGGATCATGTTCACCCCTAGAGGGCGGCATCTCTTTAGGTTTTGCAAAGATCTGCTCATGGTAATCTAATACCTGTTGTATATGAGAATGAATATGAGAAGTAGTGGATTCAATGGCCTGGATGGCATGAAATTGGGAAACTACCCCATGATGGCCCTTTCTTAAAAGTTTCTCCATTCGAGGTGAACTGATGATAGTAGGAGCACCTTCCTAGACTCCCATCAATGTATGAGTGTGGTCATTCTATTTAAAACTCGTATACAACTCTTGGAACCATTATGATAGGGCCCAGCATGTGGAGCCATTTACCACCAAGGGAAATGTTGCAACCACCCATTTCAATGGCAAACATGTGGGTTTTCAGGTGATAATCCCCCATCTAAAGCTTAATATTTTCACATTGTCCTTCACATTTCATAGCCCTCCCATCAATGATAAGGACATGGAAATCAGGTACCATCTGTATAAAACAATGAACATCATCTGTTACTTACTTATGGACAAATTTATGAGTGTTGTCACTATCAATCAACACCACTACTGAATGATGTTTAATAAAACCTTAGATTTTGAGATTCTAGGATGAAGAAATTCCAGTCAAGGCATGTAGTGATGCAACTGCCTCATCAGGCATAGTTGTGAGACCATTGTTAGGGTTGATGTGTGTTTCCTCTGCTTCTTCCTTAGGCACCTCAAGGGATGGAGCTTCATCTGCTAATCTATTCTCAGTAGCTTCAATTTGAAATAATTTTGGTTACTTGCATTTATGATTGTGGGAGTACTTGTCATCACAGTAGTAGCATAGTCCTATTTTCCTTCTTTTAGCCATTTCTGTCGGCAACACCTTTTAAACCTCAGCGTTTGGGTGGCACCCTGAGACTAGGTGGGACATCCCTTAGCGATGAAATTTGGAACATGTTCTACCCATATTGCAGGGTTAGAGCTGTCAAATTTGTACATGTCCAGCTTTGGTGTCTGGTGGCTCGAAAAGAGCTGAATTCCATGCAAGTGAAGGTGATGGCTGGATTATCCTTCTATGTCTGCATCAACACTAGGCTCCTCCCTCCTAATTTCATGAGACATATTTATAGCGTCTACTAGCATTGAGAGTTGGGTGGAAATTTTCTCCTCGACTACCTCAAGTCTTTTCTCAATGTTGTCGACCTTCTCGACTACCCTTTCTGTAGCTATATCTTGATATATGTTATCGAGCATACACAAGCATCGGTCAAATTTTTGATCTTACATAAGAGTAGTACACTTGGAAAGACAGTAATCTTGGGGATCTAGTGAAGTGGGTCACTTGAAGCTGCATTGGGAAGTTTTTGGGACCGCCGGAAAATTGGGAGCTTACAAGTAAATGGTACCACTATGACCAGCTCATCATCCTAAATATTATGGGTTAACTCACTTGAACGTGTCCCAGGATGGTCTATAGACTTTTGTTTTGCCCCAAAAGGAGTTTTACTTCCAGCTAACCAATACTATAATAGTCAAATTCTAGAAATCTTGCTACTACCAAATATCCTATGAAAATTGGGCCTAGACTATAGTGACCAAAACCCCAAATGTTTGATATGGTCAAATGAGCTATGACATTCTGATCTGGACTATGACAACTAAAATACTCACTATGCAAAGAGTCTAATCTATGCTGTGAAAATCCAGACTACTGAATTTGATCTGTTTGGCAGTGACAAAGCCCCAACCACTAGATTTGATCTAGACAATGGTAGTAGAAGCGCAACAACTCGATCTGATATGGAAGAAATGGTAGGGGGTGATCTTCATATAACTAAGGCAACTATGGTCTCAAAGGAGGGTGAGGTGGTACATATCGCAATATATACATGGGTCTAACAATAGTACTCGACCCAATCTTTTAGGGCACTAATTAAGGAGGATTGACCATACACTTAGGCATACTACATGACTACCCTATTGTACATGCGAGTAATCTCCCCAAGTTTTGTTCTTAATTTAATGTAGCAACAAGACATTCGATAACTTATCTAAGGTTAGGTTTCAAGTTACCCTGGGGACTTCTGATATACCCAAGGGTAAATGGAAGTGCAGTTCGTTCGTGGTTCTGTCTAATGCACTACTATTTGAAGGGGTAGCCACACAGTTTACAAGGAATTCCAACAAGTGTGCCTATCTCTTATAGTTCCTGCATGCATGCCTCCCCAAATCTATAGGTTTATGTGCTCAATGACAAATCATGTGGTTTAAAGATGTTGGAACACATCTATAGAGTAAAAAAATTCTATGAAAATGGAGTTACAACTGGCCCTGCAATGTTCTTTGGTACCACTTGTTATGCTCTTGACCTGTGAAAAATCTAAAATACCAAACATACGAAGCAATATAGCCCAAAACATGAACATATCACTAGAAACGGGACAAGTTGCAAAGATATTTTATTATTCAGATGAAGGACACAATTTTCACTTACCTCTTTGAGGCGGCAACCTCCAACAAAGAAGATTCAATTACAATAAGACATGATGATTATTCATTTACTATTTAAGACTATTTATAGCTAAATGACATCCAAAACACTAACTACTAGTGGTCCCTTACATAACTCAGGTTAACCACTTGATATATTATCTATGGCATGTTTATAACTAATTGTGGTCACTTTTCTATAATTTGGGTTAATCACTTACAATTATTATCAATGTGGATAACCACTTATAGGCTTTATTGACTCAACTAATTGACTATGACTCTTACTAGGCCCATTGGGCTTATTACATAAAGAAAAGGGGTTAGGGTTGGACCCTAGAAATTGCAATCTTTCTATCAAAAAGACCATCATATCATTCTAAGACAAAGCATATTGATGTCCAGTATCAATTTGTGAGACATACGGTTAAAGAAAATAAGGTATTGTTGGTGAAGGTGGATTGTTTGAAGAATGTTGTAAATTCATTAAAAAAATCTATGAGCACTAAGAAGTTCTCTCTGTGTAGAGAAAAATGATCAACGCATTCCTACTACCCTTGGTGTGCAAATAAAACAACAAGTGGGAGAATGTCGGGTATGTGTTATATCATTTGCATGATTATCCAGCTATGTGCTTTATTCTTTGCATGACTATCAGCACGTTTTGTACGTTACACCAAACATCGCACGCAGGTCACAATTAGGGTGTAAGTTTTCCCTATTCAAGAGGGTCACAAAGGGTGCAAAGCCCCCTTGCACACAATTTTAAGGATAGTGCCATAAATAAGGGTAATTTTTTGTGTTTTTTTTTGGGTCATTTTCAAGACAAGGTTTTAACCTTTAACAATTTTTTGGTACATGGTGGTTTTTTCGATGGTTTCCTAGTTTTGAGGACCATGATTTTATTCTAATCCATGATAAATGGATTGGTAGTTCATAGATGCTTAGGATATATATTATATTTTATTATTGTACAGAAGAAAATATTTGGGTTTCCAAGATAAAATTTCTATGTTAATGTTTGTGTTTTCCATTATATCTTTTATGATTTGTTAAGAATATGTTTGCGACCATTAATTATATAGGTTTAAAACCAACAATAATATGGGTAAAAATATGTTTCAATGTGGGACACACACACATATAGCAATTGAAAGTAAAAATAATATTATGGTTTAAATAGTTCAATGCTTAGTTAGGAGAAAAATGTGTGATATATTCTATATTCAACTAGGAGTTGACATCTAATATAACTATCTATGTTTAAACCTAGTGTAGATCTATTTTAACACTAAATATACCATGTGCTAAGTGAGATTTAGTTTCTTGAAAATGAAAACTTTAAGCTTTTTTAAACTTCGATAAAGTCTTTTTAAGATGAATCTACAATTGTCAATATATTTTTTCAAATGAAACTTTTCAATTTCGCATTGAGCATATTAGAAATTACACATCACCCAACACTCAAAAAGTGTCATTGAGTGGGCCTAATGGTTAAGAGCATGCGTTTCCTCCTAAGAGTTCACATGTTCAAAACTAGAGGGGGTTAGAGTATGTATGCCTTCGTAGACTTAGCAGTCAAATCGTTCCGTGGAGGTGGGTCCCTTGTCCCACAAACAAGAGGGCCTCATCCTGGCTGTTGACCTTAAAATAAAACAAAATACCCTTTGAATATCACTAGAGTGGTTGGGAGAGATATTTTATTGTTTCCACCTGGAATTAATTCCTTCATATTGAACTTATAATGAATATTTTCTTCTATTTTAAATAACAACTTCACACTTTCAATATAAGATTTAAAAAAAAAAAATACTTATTGACCAAAAAAATTTGCGATAAAAATTAAGTTTTATTCTTAAATTATGTATTTTTATCCACAATTTAAGGAATGTATAAGGATTGTATCTTGAATATCGCAACAAATGAATTCTCAATTATGATTCTAAAAACAGAAAAACACAATGAAACAACACACTAGCACCCAATTAAATACATTATCAGCAGAGTTCAAATGTTCAAATAGTGTGAAAAGAAGACAATCTAAATCATTTTTAGATTGGAAGTATTATTGAAGCCAAAACACAAAATGTTCATGTTTTCTATGTCATTAATTTTTTTAATTAATTCCTATCGAAGGTCAATACTATAGGAATCAATTGATCATTGACCTGTTATTACTCAACTTGTGATAATATTATTTTTTATAATCTCTAAGGTCTAAGAAAGAAAATGCAGGTATATCTTTTCATATTGATAATTTGAAAGCTTATTGCAGGTTTAGCCTTTTCTGCTGTAAATTTTACATTTATAAATTTAAGTCAACGTATGATTTTCAATGTAATTTTTGCAAATAAAATACTTTTGCAAAAGTTTAATCTTTGATAATAATTTTTTTATAATCTCTGATGTTTAAGATAGAAAATGCATGTTGATCGTTTTATATAGATAATTTGAAAGCTTATTTCCGATGTAGTTTTTACGTTTCCGATGTAGTTGTAACGCAATTGTAGCTGCATATATATATTCCTGGTCAATGCGTTAAGTTAAGGTATTGTTCTTGGGGTTGGCGTATTGATCTTTTATAAAATCATGTATGGCTTTTGTTAGCAGCCATAGCTACATATTTGAACTGTGTGCTTTGTTTCTTTCAACTGGTATAAGAGCCTGGTATAGTGTGTGAGGAAGGTGCTAATGAGGTGAAGCTGTTGTTTACTTCTTGTAGTTGTTCGTTTGGTGAAAGGAAGAGGTAGTGTTGAGTGTGGCATCCTTTGGTTACTGGTTTTGCTGTGTACATAGAATTTCCATTGGTATCAGTTTGTAGAGTGTTGGAATTTGAGAGCGAGGTTGTGTGATTGTAAAATTGTGTGTTCTGTGGAGCGGCCAGCGTGAAGATTCGAGTCGGAAGAAGAAGCAAAAGAAATTTTCCTTTTGCACAATACTTGTTCACAGAAGATTGAACAACCATCATCGCCCTTGAGAACTGTGACCCATTTTCAAAGAACTTAGCGTGCCAAAGGAGAAGAGCCACGAAAGGCCTCCGCCATAAGTCACAACCACAACTATTGTGAGCCGCTTTGCCTTTATATTATTTTCTCCGCTTTTTTTTACAAATGTTTAAAAAAAATCAGAATGCTACATAATTGCAATCAGTGAAATATATGCAACTCGTCTTCGATATTCTGAGATTATAATTGTCTCAATTTATCATGACATGAATTTGAGTTGAAATTAAAGTATACGTTTAGATCACAATCCCACCGTATAATTTGATGTTGTGTTATCAATGCTAGATTCATCACTGGCAAAACTCCGCTGAGCGTTATTTTGAGGGAAAGTGGTTCCCTCAATTTCCTTTCGCAAGGATTCATATGCTTATGTTCCATTTAATCAAGAAGAGGTAGATGGCCATTCTAGAACACTGTCATTGATTAGAAAGCCGTCAGTATATAGAACTACGACAATATAGAGGAGAAGACTTGTTGAGGCATCTTCTCTATCGTTGTAGATTGATCCTATGAGTGTAAATTGTATTAGGTTATTGTTGAAGTCCACGTGCTGTTGTAGAGGAGCAGATTCTTGTATAGGCCGAAAATTGATAACCTGCGCGTCGAATAGTGAACTGTGCTATGTGGAGTTGGCCGCATGAAATGAGTCACAAGAGGGTGACATATATTTGGCCACTCCAGTTCATACTTTCATATTGTTAAGTGTGAAGCCAAATTCATGTAGAATTCTAGATCCTTCTACAACACTATTAGTTTCTAGATCTTCAGTTTCTAGATTATTCCAGATCTCCATTGACCCTATAAATTTGTAATTTCTCTTGCACACAAAGCCAAGGCCCAACCCTGTTATGTAATGGAAAGTGATTTCTGTTTTGTAGTGCTTGTTTTATCTATTCCATAGGGTTGAATATCCATTGTCCAAGAGGCTTAGTGCCATTGCCTTACTCTTGGAGAGTTCCTTAAAAGGTTGGTTGTTACCCCTAGAGCTGTTGAAGAATCTTTCCATGAAATAGCATAGGAATGTTGGAACTAATAGACAGTTGCTACAAGAAAAACAAGGTCATGGATCTATGTTGAAACGTGTTGCTAGAGTTTGAAATGTTGACATCAGTAGAGTTTGGAGCTGAAAAGTGAGTTTGAAATGTTGACATCGGTAGAGTTTGGAGTTGAAACTTGGTGTTCGTAAGCTTTTTTTCACATCAAGCTTGCACATATACCTAAATTTTTTTCTAAAACCAACATATGTATGTGTGAAATGTGAAAAGGTTAAAACATTATATTTGTTTTTGTATTTATTATGAAACATATAAATTATATGTTGGAATTTGAAAATTATATTTTAAAAGGGAGCAGGAATTTTGAAAAGGGTATTTTAAAAGGGGGAAGGTAATTATTACTAAATTTTAAAGAGTAATAATTAAAATTTTATTTTTAAGTGGAGTTTTTGTGTTTTGGTCATGAATTTGATTGAAAATGGAGACAACATTTACGGATATGGAGAAGTTGAGTGGCGCTAATTTTGCCCTTTGGAAATCACAGATGGAGGATATACTGATTCTAAAGGGTCAGTATTTTCCAATTGAGGGCACAACAAAGAAACCCTCATCGATGACAAATGAAGAGTGAAATAAGTTAGATAGAAAAGTGATTTGAACAATCTGCCAATATTTAGAAAAGCATGTCTATTTTAATGTGTGTGGAGAAAAGATTATAGACCAATGATGGAAGAAGCTCCATTATCTATATGAGAAGAACACGACATCAAACAAAGTGTTCTTGATGAAGAAGCTTTATAATCTCAAAATGAAGGAGGGTGCTTTAGCTGCTAAGCACTTGAATGCTTTTAATATTATTACTAATCAACTTGCCTTTGTTAAAATCATTTTAGATGATAAAATTAGAGCCATATTGTTGATGTGTTCTATGCGAGACCGCTGGGAAAATTTAATTGTAACCATGAGCACTTCAATAACTCTAGGTACCGTGAAGTTTGATGATGTCACCAGCAGTTTAATGAATGAGGAGCTACGATGCAAATCAATTGCGGAAAACAAGGGAGGAGAAGCTTTAGCTCTAGCTAATCATGGTAGGAGAGTGGATCGAGGCCGACAAGGGAAATCAAGATCAAGAGGGCGATCAGAATAAAGGAGAGGCAGGATCATCTACTTTCATTATGGCAAACCCGGTCACATGAAGAAAGAATGTGGATTGTGGAAGAAAGGACAAAAGGATCAGAGACCATCCATTACAAATCATATGTCATTCCAGCACAAATGAAGGTGAGACTAGTGTTGTAGCCACAGATGGTGATGTGTTGTTCACTGTTCAGTAGAGGATGCATGTGTATATACATCTAGTAGTAGCTTTGATTGGATCCTTTACTCTAGGGCATCTCACCATGTAACCGCATGCAAACATAGTTTTGTTTCATATAGTCCTAGTGATTATGGTAAAGTGCATTTGGGGAATAATCATTTTTGCAGTATTGTTGGAGTGGGAGATGTCGAGATCAAGATGAAAGATGGACAATATATATTGTTGAAATAGGTCACGCATGTACCAGAAATGCGCATGAGTCTAATCTCTATGGGACAACTAGATGATGAAGGCTATTTGACAAGCTTTGGAAAAGAAGAATGGAAAATTAGCAAAGGTGCATTGGCTGTGGCCAAAGGACCCAAGACTAGAACATTATACACATTGAAGATGTTGATAGGAAAATCACGTTTAGTCGTTGTCACAAAAGAAGGAAATTTAGTAGATCTGTGGCATAAGCATTTGGGTCACATGAGCGAGAAGGGCTTAAAAATCCTTGTTGGTAAAAATTTATTGTTGTGTTTGAAATCCTACAATCTTGATCTTTGTGAGAATTGTATATATGGTAGACAAAGAAGGCTTTCATTCCTTAGAGGTGGCCATGACAGAAAGAAAAAATTTGTTAGAATTGATACACTCAGATGTGTTTGGGCCTGTTAAAATCAAATCATTAGGAGGAGCATCATATTTTGTAACATTTATAGATGATGCATCCACGGAGGTTTGGGAATATCCTATGAAAAATAAAAGTGAAGTGTTTGGAATATTTTAACAATTCCATGTTGTTGAAAGAGAGACTAACAAATTGCTAAAGTGTTTAAGAACAGATAATGGTGGAGAATATTGCTCAAATGCATTTAAGGAATATTGTAACAAGTTTGACATAAAGCATGAGAAGACTATGCCTCGTACTCCGCAATAGAATGGTGTCATAGAAAGGATGAATCACACCTTTATGGAAAAGGTACAAAGTATGTTGTCCAATTCCGGTTTGGAGAAGAATTTTTTGGCTGAAGCAGTCAAGACCGTTTGCTACCTCATAAATAGATCTCCAACTACAGCCTTGGATGGCAGTATCCCTGAAGAAGTTTGGACTGGTAAGAATTTGAATTATTCTCACTTGAAAATGTTTGGATGTGAAGCATTCGTACATATTTCCAAATAAAATAGAACTAAGCTAGATGATAAATCTATGAAATGCATTTTTTGGGATATGCGGATGAAGATCTTGGTTATCGTCTATGGGATCCAGTCAAACATAAAATTATTAGAAGTAGGGATGTTATATTTAATGAGTCATATATGTTCAAGGGACTATAGGTGAGTTGGAGTTCAAGAAGGTTATTGATAGCTTTGAAGAGCAATAAGAAAACATCCCACCAATGCAAGAAGATGAACAGCAAATTCAGGAGCATGGAGAACAACAAGTGGAAAATAATGAACAACAAGAAGAACGAATCTTGTAGGAACCCTTACAAGAGATTCAACCTGATAATGCACCACCACAGCTGGTTTGCAGATCGTCGAGGCCTCATAAGCCTTCACAAAGGTATCCTCCTTCAAACTATATTTTGTTGACTAATGAAGGTGAACCTAATTGTTTTCAAGAAGCTTGTAAAGTCGAGCACAATAAAGAATGGAAGAAAGAAATGGAAGAAGAAATGAACTCTTTGCAGGAAAATAAAACTTGGGGGTTGGTAAACCTCCCATAAGGTAGGAGGGATCTACAAAACAAATGGGTGTACAGGATTAAGCATGAAGGTGACAAAAAGAAGGAGAGGCCCAAGACTGTTATGTAATGCAAACTGATTTATGTTCTCTAGTGATTGTTTTATCTATTTCGTTGTTTCTGATTGATTAATCTTGTTGTTTCTCCATTTGTCTATATTTTTCAACTATTCTCTACTTTTTCCGTCTAAGTCTTTGAGTATAAATTTGTTGTGTGTTATGTATGCAATGATCTAACACATATGATATATTTTCAAGGCTTGACTTGTTGCTAGAGGTAGATGAGCTTCATTATCATGTATGAGCTTCCAGATTGAAGACAACGCCACATATATGTGCATCTTAATCCCACAATGAAATACCGCGTACCTGACCACTATGCCACATGGGTTCTATTGTGACTATTTCATTTGAATTCTAGTAATAAGAGGCTTTGACCCATAATGTTCTAACGTTAAAGTTTTGAATTCTTAGGCAAAGAATGGGTAGAAATATAGTGAGCAATATATGAGGAAAATGCGTTGTTATTCTATTTTGTAAAGGAAGAAAAAATATCTTCAGTTTTATAATTTAATTTGCATTCGTACATTGTAATGCATGGTAATGTATAAAGTGATTAAATAAATGGGAAAAGTCAAGAGGTTAAGAAAGTAAAAAAGTAGCAAGAGTTGGTTGAGGTAGATTTCAAACAGTTGGAATCTAAAAGGTAAATTAATATTTTGGCCAAATGAATGGCTAGGCAACAACATTATTCTCGGGGATATCCTTGACACGAGTTTTGTTGTAAGGAAGAGTAATCAAGTCAAAGGCAATGGTGTTGTATACCCCATTGAAGCAATGTTTAAAGATGAAAAAAAAGGTAGATTTGTAGCAGTAGATTTATAGAAAGATAAAGATCTTGATGCATCTCACCTAAAATTGGATAACAATGATGATGGTGTGTTACCAACATTAGTTGAGCTTGGTGTAGATAAAGCTACTAATGGAGCACCAAGTGGTTTGGTTGATCGAACAATTGAAATTGTTGATGTTAAATTTGATGAAGAACAAATAACTTGTGATGAGTGGTTGCACATGATGCGATAGAAACATCTTATTGATATGTTGTTATTTGGTGACTGAAACCCACTTGTGTTTAGAAGCCAAGTGGATGAAAACCTATTTGCAGTAGCAAGGGTTAGTAAAGAAGTGGAAAATGAATATTATGATGCAACAACATAACCAAAGAAAGGAGTGATAGATGCAGAGAAGCAAGCACAAAAGGAGAAGGCTCTCATTGCAAATAAAAATAATAATAAATCAATATGGTTCTAAAGATGTTTTTCCATATAAACTTAACATTTATTTCGAGTGTGCAGATGTTAACAATAACCAAGAAGAAACAACAAAATTTGAAGAAGAATTAAAGTTCCTTGAAGCATGGCTTGAAACAACATTTGTTGATGAAGTTTTCATTGAAGTTGGAATAATGAATGTTGAAGATAGCATGGATGATGTTGAAAATGAAAATGTTAATAAAATTTTCATTTATTGGAGTCTTAAAGAGAGAATTGTATTATGGGCTTACATTGCAGCAAATTGATATTGAAAAAATTGATGATAAAGAACAAACTGTAGAAGATAAAACATGGCGGTAACCCACATCTATGTAGATGTTTCAAGAAGTAGATGATGTGCATGGAAAACCTAAAATCATTTTCTACGTTTTTATGATAAACACAGATCAAACAATGGAACAAGTGCAGCAACAAATGAAGAAACTGAAATTTGGAGCCTACAACAAAAGGACAATGCTGAAGCCATTCAGAGGATACATGATCTAGAAGAAAAGGAAAAAGAAATCCAACCTAAGAGGCAATGGAAATTTTTTTGAGTCATTATAAGCCTAGCTCAGACTTAGACCAGTAAACATGTTTAAGCTATGTTGAATCAAGTTTAAGTTGTCATTCGTAATTAAGAGTTAGTTTTAGATATTATTACTCTCGTCAGACATTAGTTATTTGTGCAATGCACAGACTCCACCTCTTGAACCACACAAACTTCCTTAACCTATGTAATTTTTAAGGGGCACCACCATAACTCCATCAACATGGAAGGACAATTACCAACTTAGTTTTTGTATAAATCTAGATGATCATGGATAGAAAAGGTATGCATAGTCATTGTTGTAACAAAGTTGTAGCTGCATATATATTTTATGGTCTACGCTTTAAGTTAATATATACTTTTATGGTCAATGGTTTAAGTTAAGTTTTTTTTCTTGGGTTTTGGCGTTTCGATATTTTATAAAATCATGTATGGTTTTTGTTACCAGTCATAGCTGCGTGTTTGAGTTTGTTGCTCTGTTTCTTCCAAAAATCGTTGAAATATATAGGAATAGTTTAATTCAGATTGATCTAAATTATTTGAGATAATTTGGTACCGATACTAGGATTACAACTTATTTCAAATTTAACTAGAAAATATAGTAAAGTACATATGCTCACATATACATGGAATCGGCAAGGGGAGAAAGTGATAGTTCGAAAATTTGTTTTTCCTAGTGAATTAATTTGTGGGATGTTTTTTCTTTTTCTATATGGTAACTACTTCATGAGTAATTTGAGAAGAATAATATTATTTTTAACATGCTCAATTTTTTTTTGGTATGATTTTGAATATGTTCAAATTCTTACCACAAAACCTAACATTTCTACGAAACGACCAGAAGCCTAGAAGCATGTATTTTGGCCATCTCAGAGGATTGAAAGTTTGGATACCCACAAATTCATCGCATTATGCATTGTCATCTTTTCATCTTTTTTCAAATCTGTAAAACCATAAAACTCTTCACTTTACATTAAATTAATCACAAAGATAAATACATCAATCATTGGTGTAAAATTCTGTCTTAACCATATAATCAAGTAGTTGAGAAAATATCTCAGCTAAACACTAATCTAAGAACTATTTTAATTGGATTGAATATCTTAGATCCAAGTAATTAATAAATATACTTTTTGGTGAGGAACATTAATCAAAATGCACAAAACAAGTAGGAGTTAAATATCCAAGTCCCTCTTTTAACTAGTACTTGTCTTTGATAACTCCATCAAGTTGTCTCATAACCCTAGTAAAAGTGTAGTCAGCAAACTGGATTCCCCAAGTTCCACTATTAAACTCACAAATCACAGATATGGGGAAGTCAATTACTGAAAAGCATCTCAAGATGTCACATAACCTAATGAGAAGACCATTTCCACATCTTCAACAAATGAGGGATCCTTCTCTAGATCAATAACTTCCAAACTATTTGGAAAACGGTCCATATTGATTTTTACACCACTTGATCTCTTAAAATTGTTGCTTCAAACACAATCAATTACATATTTACAATAAAAACTAAACTACTATTCATTCTATGGATGAACTGCCATCTACAGAGATACGTAGGTGCCAACCTTTATACTCTCTAGTTATATAAAAAAGCCTTTTCGATACAGAATGTATCTAGAGTGCATTTTACAAAATGAAAATTTATAATCACTTAATTTAAAAATTTAATACAAATTAACACTATTTCAAACAATTATCTTCCTCCTAAAACTGTTATAACCACACCATTTCACAGAGCTCCTTTTGGGATTGACACAACGATGTAATTTGTATTTTTCAATATTGTTCAACACCATATATTTACCCTTCAAAGCCTCTGCTAGAGTTAGCACAAAGGGTAACCTCAAATATTCGCTCCTTGTAATATTTTTGAGTACTGTATAAATATCGGCTAATTCTATATATCAAGAAGACCTTTTCGATCACTCTATTTATTAAATTAAGGACATACTTGTTGTTAAGGACTGATATAACCGATGCCATTTCAAATGGTTGATTCCTTTAGGGATCTTTGCTCAGTTCAGGGCTGCAAAAGCACGACTATCTTAGATATCACACTTGCTAAAAATAGTATTCAGGTAACCAGTGGCATGATCTCCACATTCATACATTAGCATTATAGATAATAAAAAATGTAGACAAATAAATATTAGTCGAATTAATCTTTCCTCATTATGCTAACCTTATCAAACTATTATGCCCACTTTGCAACAATCAGTGGTGGCTTCTCTTCAAACTCAAGCACAAAGTGTTGCATGGTGTCATCCTGAACTCTAATGACGAGAAAACAACTGATATGTCTCTAATAAGTCAGTTATTCATTACGAAAATAGGTCACTTGTACCACGGCACTGCTCCATTGCTCACAAAAGCAGCAAGAATACACAATGACAAAGACTCCTCTTAATAATGAGCTTCTCAACAACATGTAAATCTTCATACTCCATTGACAGTAATCTCGTGTAACAATAATCTTTAGGCGACCCTCTCTTCCACATGGTTTGTGCCTCTCAACTGGTCTCAAAGTTGCATATACCAATAGAACCTCATCACACCATAATAATCAATTTACACAAACACCTACTTGCATATTAACAAAATTTAAATATGCTATGTCTCATATGTTTCTCATGGATATGTGGGCCTTCCTTTAAGGAGTGAACCCAAAGCTAATGGTTCTGATACCAATTTGTAAAACTAGTTGCACACCAAAACTCCTCACTTTATATTAGATTAATGACACAAATGAATACATCAATCATTGGCTGAAAATTCTATCTTGACTACACAGTCAATTAGTTGAGCGAATATCTCAATCAAGCACTAATCTAGGAACTATTTTAATTGGACTAAATATCTCAGATCGAACTAATTAACAAATACTTTTATTGATGAGAAGAACATCAATCAATATGCACAAAACAAATGTTGCAGATTGGTCAAACATGATGTTGGAAAAGATCACTTACCCTTAACAACTGTTAACTTTAGATGATACTAGAAATACATAAAAGGAAAAAGATCATATCCCCTAGTAATCATTAACATGCACTCAATCCTAAAATTAACAGAATATACTTGAAAAATATAGCAAAAAATAAAAAGTTATAATTTCAATATAACATTTTGACTTTCCAAAATCCTAAATTAAATAAATTTATTTATTATTCTTTTTATTAAAATTTTCGCATGAACCACATAACATCAAAATTCTCATAGATTTATTCCATTCTATGATATGCTAACAAGCTACGTATATGATATGATAACACCTTACTTCTGACATGAGATAAATATATTGGTGTTACACAACTAAGGTGTGAGAACATGCTGCAGCAAGGTCCAATTAAAAAAATATTGATTAAAAAATGTTGTTAATTTATCATTGACTATCATAAAAAAAATTATTTTCACTTGTACATGATTGAAATTTAAAACTTTTGTATCCCTATTTGTCCACTTTTGTCATCCTTATTTGTCCACTTTATTACACCATAAGTTTTTACTATTGTATTTGAATTCTAAACCTCAACCACCACATGAGATTTGAATCTCTAGTCCATTAAATATAAAATTTTAATGTCCTATATTTCTACCTTTGTTATGATTATATACTCCCTCATTTGTATCTTACATTTGATATTATAAATAAATGTTTTATATAATTTTAAAAGCATCAACCGTTCATTCAGTTTTGGTTGGCACCTTTAGTACTAACCCTCACTGAACTATTTTCAATAACTAAAAAATAATTTTAAAAGTGTCCACCGTTCAATTATTTTCGCTGGGACCTTTAGTACTCCACCGTTCACTAAATTTTGTCGAGGATGATGCATGTTCATAGGTTAAGATTAATTTTGTCGAGGACGATGCATGTTCATAGGTTAAGATTAATATAGTTTAAGATTCAGTGGAAGTACTTCATGATAAGACGAAAAAACCTATTATTGAAGTATATTGTGTCGAAACCTGTTTGGATGGCCAAAGGTTCATAAATAAATTAATAAACCATCATATGCATATTGTATTCCATGTCTCCTTATTGTACGTAATGATTTTTCACATATCTTAGTTTAATATTTCACTTATTTTAGTTTGATTTTTTTGCTTATCTCGGTTTTTTGGTCCTTGGTAGGATTTTGTAGTATTTTCAAGCTTGGTTTTCCACCTCATTTAGTTTGAGGATACATTTGTACATTCTACATGATTTATGTT
>APFE031552559.1:6657-28239 GCA_000404065.3 Pinus taeda | reverse complement strand
TTAGTAAACATAAGTTATACATTAAATCCACTTGACGCTCATGTAATCCTAACCCTAATGTACAATCAAAACACTAAATCCACGGACATGATTGAAATCTGCTCAAACACTATATTGCAATGAACACATGAAAGTAGTTTGATATCCCATAAGTCTACTCAAATCTTCGCATTAGTAATCAATATATAGGACACTAATAGATGCATCATAGACATTACAACATTTTTTAAATTGTGATATAAATAAGGGGTCATTATGTTTGAAGTTTGCATCATTTTCAACACAATTAGTGCATCTAATGACACATAAAAGTGGAGGGTTTCACATTCACTACAATAAAATGATCAATTGAGTTTTTTGTCGAGACATTTTCAGATGAATCAGGTTAGATTATTTGAAGAATGGAGCACTAGAACAATTTACTATATCAAATAAATGGTATCTTTTTAGAATTAAACAAAGAGAGCATCTATTTGTTGATCAATGAAACCCAATTTCTAGGAATGAATTTGGAAAATATATTGCAGTTGTAATCACAAGCTTTAGAGAAGTTTGTAAATAGGATTTGAACAACATCATATTCAACAACTGCTAATAACACATCCAAGCTCCTTAGCAACCCTCACAAATGATCGAGCCATGATCAATGAAGATTCTTCAACCTCATGGACTACAAAGGATGACCATGACCAAAGGCTTCTGACACATGAGGAATTGGTCTATGTCTACACCTGCATTACAATTGATTGTCTTGGACTATGTAATTACTAAGAGGGGGGCAATGAATTTGTGGTTAGTGCTAATTTCAATTTTGACATCTAGATCTTATTTTCTATTTATATTTAGTAATCACCCATGTAAGCATTCACAACTAAATACATAAGCAAGAAAGTAAATCATTGGCATACACAAACTATCTATATGCGTAGTGTACACACATAAACATAAGGATTTTGGATGGAAAAGAAAAATGCAAAAACCACCAATATGCTTGTTAATATGATGTTATCTAAGCTCCTACTTAGTTAAATGAATTTTTTTATTAGCACTTGGATACTCATAGGAGACCCCAAGGCCCTTCAAATTAGCAAGCGACAACTTGCCAAAAGGATCCAACCTCTTATAAATGCAAGCCATAACTTGCTTCAACCGATTGTCCTACTCTTCATACAATTTTCAAATTGAGAACAACGACTAACTTCTATTACATAAAACATAAAGAACATGTTATGTTGTCTTTTACAATTCCTTCCTCTCTATGTGCATCCACACTCTTAGTTTCCCTCTTCCCTACAACTTCAGCTCTACTACACTCTCTTCTCTCACGGCTTTGTTGGACCCTCACACTTCAAACCCATCACATTTGTGCACCCCACAACTCGTACAACTTTGTACTCCCCCAACAAACTCATTATTTATTTTGTTTTTACCAATAGCAACACACTAAATGATGCATTTTTCTATAGGTTTTAACCCCGTACATAAATTACCTACATACAAATTCTAAAACATAGAAAATAAAAAATGTGAGAGCATAACACATAAAACACATATACACAGAGATTTCCCCTGGCACTACTAGCTTGATTTTTCGTATTTTCCTTTCAATGTTACAATACATATTTATACATGCTGAAGCATCCAATACCATGGACCGAAAATCATCACGTCCTATACCATGGAACGAAAACTATCGCATCCAAAAAACATGTGCCAAAATCATGCACAAAACCATAGGTGGGTCTGCCCAACCTAACATGGGTTCCAAAACCAAACATTTTCGGGGCGCTTCCCTGGACCCCATAAAGTGGGGTTACAGGTACGCCTCAAACCCCATGTTACCCCCCCCACTAACCCCTTGGTTAACTACATGGGCTAGTCGTGGAAAGAATAGAACACAACCCAACATTCTCCCACTTGTTGTTTTCTTTCCACAGGGACCACAAGAGAGCATAGTCATTTTTCCAACCCTGAAACACCCATTGTCTCTCTACACCAAGAGAACTTTTGAGAGCTCAGATTTTGTCAATGCATCTGTAGTATTTTTCAAAGTGTCCACCTTTACCGGCAACACCTTTTTTTCTTCTATCATATCCCTCACAAAGTGATATTGAACATCAATGTGCTTTGTCTTTGAATGATATGCTGGGTTCTTTGCCAAGAAAATTGCACTTTGGCTGTCACAGTCTATCCTTATAGCTTCATGTACTAACCCCATAATTGAACATAATATCTGCAACCAAGCTGCTTCCGTGCTTGCATGAGTGGCTTTCATGTATTTTGCCTCTGTCGTTGATAGTGCCACTATAGATTGTTTCTTACTCATCCAATTGACTGCACCTCCAAATATGTTAAACACATACCCACTTATAGATATTCTGTAATCTGCATCTCCAGCCCAATCTACATCAGCCACGGATATCCAACACTTTGTCCAATCCTGGTCTTACTTGGCAGCACAAACCATAATCACTGGTGCCACGAAAATACTTGAAAACTCGCTTCACTGTTGTCTAATGCTCCTTCCCTCGTTTTGACACAAACTTGCTTAATACTCCCACTGCATGTGATTGTCTAGTCTAGTACAGACCATTGCATACATCAGGTGCCGAATGCACTTGCATATGGAACACAGGACATGTCCTCTTCCTCTTCTTATGTCTTGGGACACTCTTTAGTTGATAACCTCACACCTACAGGAATAGGAACCTTCATGGTTTACTATCCTACATATTAAACCTCTATTGTATTGTTTCGACATACTTCTTCTGGTTCAACCAGAGCTTCCTCTTTTCCCGATATCTTTTAATTTCCATTCCCAAAATATAGTTTGCAACACCAAGATCTTTCATGTTGAATTTTAGAGGACAATTGGGTCTCAAATCCTAGATAATTTATTTATCATTTCCAACGAGCAACATATCATCCATATATAAGACCAGATAAATGACATGGTCACCAATTAATTTAAAACACACACAGTGATATGCTTTTCTTCTAGTCAAACCAAGTCACCATATAAATGTATCAAATTTCTGATATAATATCCTTGGTGACTGTTTTAACCCTTACAAATACTTCTTTAACTTGCATACTAGTTCTTTCTTACCCTTCAATGCAAAGCCTTTAGGTTGCTTCATATAGATCTCCTCTTCCAAATCCTCGTGAAGAAATGTTGTCCTCACATCCATCTGTTCTACCTCAAAATCAAAAGCAGCAGCAACATGAAAAAATAATCTAATAGAAGTTACCTTGGCAATAGGAAAATATATCACCAAAATCAATTCCCGACACTTGGGAATAACCTTTTTCTACTAACTGAGCTTTGTATTTCTCCACTTTTCTTTTTGTGTTTGTCTTCTTCTTGAGCACCCATTTGCTGCCAATGGGTTTCCTTCTAGCTGGCAAGTCCGCCAGATCCCAAGCCTCATTTTTGTGCAAAGATACCATTTCATTAGCCATGGCGTCTTTCTAGAGTTTTCCATCCTCTGAATCTACTGCTTCCTTCACAGTTTTCGGATCATCATTGGTAATAGATAAAGCAAATTTGAACGAAAAGTAGCTGGATTATACCTTTCTCACTGCCTTCTTTCTCAAACTGATCTTCTCACAACTAGAGTTTGTGGCTCTCCATCTTTTGATTCGTCCTCTGTTGTAGTGTCTAATTCTTTCTCCTTTATCTCAAACTCTATCTTCTCAGGTTCCTTTGGTTGGACTTCATGTTTAATAACATCTTTCACCTCTCTTAACACCACATCTCAACTGTACACAACCTTCCTTGTTACTGGGTACCAAAGCTTATAACCCTTTGAACCATCATTATAGCCAATAAAGATGCACTTTTTAAATTTACTATCCAACTTGGTTTGTTTCTCCTTTGGAACATGTATATATGCATCACATCCAAATAACCTCAGATGTGAAAGAGAGGGTTTCTTGCCAATCCATACCTCTTGTGGAGTCTTATCCTCTAGTGCTGATGAAGGTGACCTATTGATTAGGTAACATGCAATATCCACTGCCTCTGCCGAGAATTCTTGTCCTAACCTGACACCACTGAGCATGTTTCTTGCCCTTTCCATCAACGTCTTGTTCCTTCTTTCTGCAACTCCATTTTGCTGAGGTGTATATGGAGTAGTATTTTTCCGTGTTATACCACACTTATTACATAATTCTTCAAATTCCTTGCTACAAAATTGTCCACCATTATCTGTCCTCGGTACCTTTATCTTTTTCTTTATCTGGTTTTCCACGAGAGCCTTAAATTCTTTAAACCTGTTAAAGACTTCAGATTTCTTCTTAAGGAAATATATCCATGTATTTCTTGAGAAGTCATCTATAAATGATACATAGTACATAGAATTATCCAGTGATGGAACCTTCACAGGTCCAAACACATCACTGTGCACAAGCTCTAATATTTGTTTCACCCTCTTACCACCAGAGGGGAAACTCACCCGATTCTGCTTCCCATATACACAATTTCCATAGAAATCAAAATCCAAAGAGCTATTACTCATACCTTCTACCATACCTTTACCATGAAGTATTCGAAGCCCTTTCTCTCCAATATGTCCAAGACTTTTGATGCCACAGCATGGTCTTCTCTCTAGAGACACTAGAGTTTCTACTCCACTTTCAGGAACCACAAAATTGTTGCACCCATCAACAACCATGCTACCTTGCAGCTTGTACAGAGTTCCAATCTAAACACAATGCATATCAATTCTAGTGCTCCCTGAACCATCTTGCAGGTATCCTTCTCGAACACTGTTTTTACACCTACATCATCCAGCTTGCTTACAGAAATTATATTTATGGCCAATGCAGGAATATGTAGAACACCCGAAAGTGTTCTAACTCTTCCACCTTGCAACTTCAAGTTTACCTTTCCAAGACCAACAATTTTAGCCTTCCTGTCATCCCACAAGAAGACATCACCACCTTCATATTTCTTATACTCGCAGAACCACTCTCTATGGGGAGTGAAGTGAAAGGATGCACTTAAGTCAATCAACCATTCCTCATGATCTACATGTGTACTTGAAGAAGCCAAGTACACATCCCCACCTTCATCTGAGGTGGTTTTCACCTCTGCAGAAGCAGCCTCATCAGATCCCTTTCCTTTCGCAGGAGCTTTAGATTTACAGTACCTTTTGAAGTGGCCTTCCTTTCCGCATTTCCAGCACACCATCTTTATAAGCTTTCCTGGAGGTTTAGATCTCCCTCTAGATTTAGATCTCCCACTCGATGACTTATTTTTGTTCCTGTTCTGGGACCGTCCTTGTACAGACAAGGCATCACCATTTTGGCTCTCCATATTTTTCCTTCTCATCTCCTCCGTCAACAAGGCTAAGACTATTTCATCAAACTGTAAGGTAGTTGCATTGCTACCTATTGCAATAACTAGACTATCCAATGAATCAGGTAGAGAACACAACAAACTGATGCGCTTATCTTCATCTAAAATTTAATTATCAACAGATGCTAACTAACTTACCGCAGTATTAAATGCATTCAGATGCTCTGTCACTGAGTCTCCATCTTTCATCCTCAGGTTATACAGCTTTTTCCACAGGAATAATTTATTCATGAAAGACTTAGATTGGTACAAAGTCCCTAACTTGTCCCACAAAGCCTTTGCCGTAGCTTCCCCTAATACATTCAACAATACTGAATTTGAGACACACAATCGTATTGTGCTCTTTGCCTTCTGATCCAACTTCTTCCATTCTTCATCGAACACTCTCGTTGGCTTAGTACCTAGATCTACCGCGATCCACTGATCTTTATCCACCAACAGATCCCCCATATTGAGTTTCCATAGCTCAAAAGTCTGACCATTAAATTTGATATCTATATATTTCCATTACTCACCATCTTCTTTCACCACTAGAATCGATCTCGCAGATCTCCCACTGAACAGGGTCTCCCACAGGCCTGAGTGAAACCCCTCAGCAACAAAGGCATCCCCTTGAAGCCAAAATGGCTTTGATACCAAATGTAGGTTTTAACCCCGTATAGAAAATACCTGCATATTCTAAATCACAGAAAATAAACAATGCGATAGCATAACACATAAAACATATATACACAGAGATTTCCCTGGATCCCAAAACCAAGACTACCAACTTGATTTTTCATATTTTCTTTTCAATGTTACAATACATATTTATACATGCTGAAGCATCCAATACCATGGACCGAAAACCATCGTGTCCAAAAAACATGTGCGAAAATCATGCACAAAACTCTAGGTGGGTCCGCTCAACCTAACATATGTTCCAAAACAAAAATTTTCTGGGGTGTTGCCCCAAACCCCATAAAGTGGGGTTACTGGTATGCCTCAATCCCCATGTGACCCCCCCTCTAACCCCCCGATTAACTACCTGGGATCGTCGTGGAAAGAATATAACACAACCTATCATTTTCAACTCATTAATCAACTCAAACTACTATCAATATGGAACACTGATCTTCAACTAAGAATATGAGTATGGGCTCAATTTACTCAACCAACTAAAACTAGTATGGTCTCCATTGTTTCTTTGTAAGGCTTCTCTAATTCTATTAGCATCCTATTAGATATCTTTAATACTTAGCATGGCTTTCCTTTCTCATTAAATGAATTGATGCCTTAATGTTATGATCGAGGAGGGCTCTCTTTCATGTAGATATTACACTATTATTTACCTAAATTTTTAGAGTCCTTGTTTCCTAGCATGCCAAATATCTGCAAATTCCATTAATTCCAGCATAAGGTTTTAGTAGAGGCTTTCTAGTTTTAGCAACCCTTCAGATATGGATTAAATGTTGAATTTAGTGCATAGGCCAAAATAGTCATCGACTCGCTTGCCACCAACTGTTTAACGTGCCATCTCCTTGAGTGGCTTTGGAATATGAGGGGAAGGAGTGATGGAATTAATGTCAGCAAGGACTTAGAAGGGTTTGTGTTGTGTTGATGTCAACCTACATTGTGTCTCAGCCTTTGAAATTGTAGAAAGATTGAAGGACAACGCATAGGTACCTCACAAGGTGGTGGTTTATGTTAATGCCTTGATTATTGTAGAGAACATGTTTGGAGGCTTTATCATGATTATCAAAGGCTTATCATGCAAACACAAAGATTCTATAGTGTTAGGAGATGCTTGAATAAATAGATACTCAAGTTTTGGAGGTCTTCAAGCTAGGTAGATGACATAATGGAGGAATTTAAGTGGTTACACGAGTCTCTTAAAACTAGCTTGCATTAGGAGATAGGTTAATGCAGTCTCCTAGAATAAAAGAAATGCTACTAACTATCTTCCCTAAAGGCAGATCTACATCAGTGCTAGTAAGTGGAATTTTACAGGTTAATTATTCCTTATAGGGATTTCTAATGGTTATAACTAAGGTACTTGTTCATGGTTTTGTTTGGAAATTTTGAATTGACTTACCTCCACCTATATAAGTGTGTAAAGTGTAAATTGATTGATTAATTGTGTAGCAGAGATAAGGGTTCAAGTAGGTTTAATAGATGAGTAGATCGCTCATTGTGAGATTAGATGGCGGAGTATAGAGTTAGTAGAGATTTTTGTAGAAGCCATAGGTTGAGTTGTTACAATAGGTGAACTTGCAGAGGATAAGGGAGGAGAACACATAGATTAAAATGACAAATGAAGAGGCCAACATAGTGATAAAGCTTGTGATGTAGAGGCAATGTTTGATTTAATGGTAGAGACAAGTGTGCTGAGAGTTGTAGCACATATCAAAAGGAAGAAGAAGAATGATTCAGTTAGCATATTGAACAGAAATCGAGGATATGGTGAAAAGGGAGCTTTGATGATATATCTTATGTAAAGTTTGTATTGATTGATTTTATCATTTCATAGAGGACTAATATTTTTTTGTTGAGTTGTGAAGTTCTCCTTGGTATCCAGTTTGAAAATGAATGAAATAATGGTTCCATGAGTTTGAGTAGGTGGTGGAGTTTGTTCAGTTGTGGATGAACCAGATAGGATTGGTGGCTCCTTGTTGATGGTTGATGTTAACACAATATATTGGGAGTATCATCCTGATCTAGTGGTGGTTGGATAGTCAATATGTCATTTGGGGAGGCTTATTGGGAGTGGTGGCTTCTAGCAAGGTGGTGGTCTGCAAAGTCATGTGAGTAGAGATTTCATATCTAGTGGTGGGTAGATGAAAGATGTAAAAGATTTTAGTTATAATGAAAAGAGAAGGAGAAGCATCACATTAGAAATGGCTTGTTTTTCTATCCTTGTGGTTTTCCACTAGAAATACTTGTCTGTCATTGTGCATGTGTTGTTTGATGTTTTTCGTTTCTCTTATCTGTTGATTTATGTTGCATTTATCTACTCATGTTATGATGTTTATGGTTGTTTTGTGATTCGACAAAAGGTGTTGAAAATTATATAAGTTCCTTTACTAATTCACCCCCTCGTCTTAGTAGTGATCTACATTTATAACAAGGGGCCCTAACTTTTAATTTCAATCGTCAATCACATGGTTATAGGTTTGGGAAGATTGCCCAATGTTGGAACTGTCTTGTCATTAACCTTTAGGATGGCATGGACCCCATCATTTTATTTGATGAGATGGTGGGGACATGTGGCTTAAGATATGTCCCTAAACTTGAGTGTGATATAACTCCTTCCCTCCACCAGGTGCTCTAACAATCACTATTGTCAACCAATCAACACTTGCTACATGTCTTCCTACACTAGGTCTAATTGATCTGTCACCCTAGCAACTACTAGGCATGCCTTCTAATGCAGGCTAGGAGTCAAAGGTCGGGGTCGATCTATTCCACTTTCTATGCACTTGAATTTCCCTAACTCACCAGCTAGTCCCAGAGGCCATACCTTGGTCATTTTTATTTTCATTTTTTTGAAGACTAAATACATTAGAAAACTTCTACAAGTGAACTCCCTGGTGTTAAAATTGAGGTCTTGTCACACCCTCTACTTACTTCATTCTTGCACCATGTTAACATTATGATTGCATAAATAGTTCCATCTGTCACTTGAATTTGGCCCACTTGGCCACCTAAAAATGTTGAAAACACATGCCACGTGTCCTCTTCTCATGCTTCCACATCACGAGAAATCAAAATGATCCTACCACCTTGGCTGACATCTATAGTGAGTCCTACATAGTTCAGGGGCCAAGGGCCGGAGATTCTTTTAATTTCTACTTGAACTCACCTGAATGGATGATCACCCAACTTGACCGATGTACCCAAGTCCCACTAGGTTGGGGGTTTGAGCCCGAATGTACACCTATGTTTTCCATAAAATGACCTAACCTCTAACTAGCCAAACACACCTAAGTCCTAACTTGGTCCAAAATTCCCGAAGTCTAAAATTTATTTAACAAATAAATTTTATACAAAGCACAAGGGAAAATAAAAACCTAGAGTCCTAGAACCCTATTACTGAACCTTCGAAATATATTCCTTTTGAAAAATATTTTTCCTTTATTTCACACATTTTTTACACATTGTTACTTCGTCCATAAATTGTGTGGCATCCACGTCATGTAAAGCTATAAGAAAAAGGTAATCATCAACTCTCAATGCATAGTCTATGTTTTCTTTGTGAAATTGGTTTAAACTATGCTATAGCTACAAAAGGATCCACAATTTATAGTTAACTCACACTTATGCAGTCAAATCCTAAGTTGAATAGGTTAGCACATGTTGCATTTATGTGCCATTCTCCATATTTCTTTAGAACCATGAACACTAGATATGTATAAACTTTGGCGCCGTTATGGATAACACTGGCTTTGAGGAGCTCCTTGATGATTTTTTCAATTTCATTGAGGATATCGATATGGGAAGACATTTGGTAGTTGGGCACTTGGGACCAAAGGGATGGATCATGTTCACCCCTAGAGGGTGGGAGCTCTTTAGGTTTTTCGAAGACCCCCTCATGGTAATCTAATGCCTATTGCATATCAGGATGAATATGAGGAGTAGTGGATTCAATGGCCCGAACGACATGAAATTGGGAAACTACCCCGTAATGACCCTTTTTAAATGTTTCTTCATTCGATCTGAGCTGATGATAGTAGGAGCACCTTCCTGGAGTCCCATCAATGTATGAGTGTGGTCGTTATACTTAAAACTCATATACAACTCTTGGAAATCCATATGATAGGACCCAATATGTGGAGCCATTTAGCACCAAGGACAATGTTGCAACCACTCATTTCAATGGCAAACATGTGGGTTTTGAGGTGATAATCCCGCATCTGAAGCTTAATATTTTTGCATTGTCCTTCACATTTCATGCCCCCCCAATCAACTATAAGGACTTGGAAATTAGGTACCATCCGTATAAAACAATGAACATATTTTGTGACTTGCTTATGTATAAATTTATGAGTGTTGTCACCATCAATCAACACCACTACTAGATGATGTTTAATAAAACCTCAGATTTTGAGATTCTGGGATGAATAAATTCTAGTCAAGGCATGTAGTCATGTAACTGCCTCATTTGGCATAATTGTGAGATCATTGTTGAGGTAGATGTGTGTTTCGCCCACTTCTTCCTTAGGCACCTCACGGGATGGAGCTTCATCTGCTAAGCTATTATGAATAGCATCAATTTGAAATAATTTTGGTTCCTTGTATTTATGTTTGTGGGAGTACTTGTCATCATAGTAGTAGCATAGTCCTATTTTCCTTCTTTCGACCATTTTTATCGGCAACACCTTTTCACCTTTAGTGTTTGGTTGGCACCCTGAGACTAGGTGGGACATGCCTTAGTGATGAAATTTGAACAATTTGACTGGGGACTTAAGATGACTTCCATATCTAAGGCATTGCAACATACGTCCAACCAAGTAGTTAGTTGATGCATCTCGACATGGGCTTGGATGGCTTCCTTTAGGCCACTGATGAAACAATCCAAGTAAAATTCATACATGAGACCTTCAATTATGATGGAAAATTGTTCAAAGATTTCAATGTATTCCTTTAATGTAGCTATTTTCTGAAGCTCAGTGAGTTGACCCAAAAAATTAGATTCCCTATCAAAGCAATCACATATGGCTTTTGAGAACATGTTCCGAGTTTCTCTCCGTGGATAGCCTTTTTGATGCCACTGCCACCACTGCCATCTCTCCTAGTCCATGCAAAGGACTCCCACATGTACTTTAGTTCCATCATCACAAATATCACTAAGGAATAAATATTGTTCCATTTGTGCTACCCATACTACAGGGATAGATCCATCAAATTTGTACATGTCCAGGTTTGGTGTATGGTGGCTCGAAGAGAGGTGAATGCCATGCAAGTGAATGTGATGGTTGGATTATCCTTCTATGTGTGCATAAACACTAGTCTCCTAGCTCCTAATTTCATAAGACATATTTATAGCATCTGCTAGCATTACGATTTGGGTGGAAATTTTCTCCTCAAATGCCTCGAGTCTTTATGTTGTCGACCTTCTCGACTACCCTTTCTTTAGCCATAACTTGATATATGTTACCGAGCATACACAAGCCCTGGTAAAATTTTTGAGCTTACATAAGAGTAGTATGCTTGGAAAGAGGGTAATCTTGGGGATCTAGTGAAGTGGGTCACTTGAAGCCGCATTGGGAAAATTCGGGGCTTACAAGTGAATGGTACCACTGCGACTAGCTCATTGTCTTGAATCTTATGGGTTAACTCGCTTGTAAGTGTCTCAAGATGGTCTATAGACATTTTCTTTTCTCCAAAAGGAGTTTTACTCCCAGCTGACCAATATTGTAATGGTCAAATTATAGAAAGCTTGATAGTACCAAATATCCTACGAGAATTAGGCTTGGACTATACTGACTGAATCTCCAAACATTTGATACGGTCGAATGAGCTATGACATTCTAATCTGGACTATGACAACTAAAATCCTCACTATGCAAAGAGTTTGATTTGTGTTGTGAAAATCCAAACTACTGAATATGATCTATTGGGTGGTGACAGAGCCCCAACTACTAGATTTCATGTAGACAATGGTAGTAGAACCGCAACAACTCAATCTGATATGGAAGAAATGATAGTGGGTGATCTTTAGATAACTTAGGAAACTATGGTCTCAAAGGAGTCTCAAGTGGTACATATCGCAATATATACATTGGTCTAACAATAATACTTGACCCAATATTTTAGGGCACTATCTAAGGAGGATTGACCGTACCCTTAGGCATACTACCCAACTACCCTATTGTACGTGCGAGTAATCTCCCCAAGTGTTGTTCTTAATTTAATGTTGCAGCAATACTTCCAGAGACTTATCTAAGGTTAGGTTTCAGGTTACCCTAGGGGCCTTTTGATATACCCAAGGGTACGTGCAAGTTCAGTTCGTTCATGGTTCTGTCTAATGCACTACTACTTGAAGGGGTAGCCACAGGGGTTACAGGGAAGTCCAACACGCATGACCATCACATATAGTTCCTACATGAATGCCTCCCCAAATCTGCAGGTTTATGTGGTCAATGACAAATCATGTGGTTTAAGGTTGTTTGAAGACATCTATAGACTAAAACAATTCTGCGAAAACTAGAGTTACAACTGGCCTTGTAGAATTCTCTGATACCACTTGTTATGCTCCTGACCTATGAGAAATATAGAATACCAAAAATACAAAGCAATATAGCCCAAAACATGAACATATCACCAGAAATGGGACAAGCTACAAAGATATTTTATTATTCAAAAGAAGGACACGATTTTCACTTGCCTCTTCGAGGGGGCAACCTCCAACAAAGAAGAGTCAATTACAATAAGACACGATGATTCTTCCTTTACTATTTAAGACTATTTATAGGTAAATAACATCGAAAACACTAATTACTAGTGGTCCCTTACATAACTCGGGTTAACCACTTTATTTATTGACTATGGCCCATTTATAACTAATTGCGGTCCCTTTTCTATAATCTGGGTTAATCACTTACAATTACTATTAATGCAGATAACCACTTATGAGCTTTATTCACTCAACTAACTCACTATGACTCTTACTACACCCATTAGGTTTATTACATAAAGAAAAGGGGTTAGGGTTGGACCCTAACAATTGCAATATTTCTAGCGAAAAACCTGTCATATCATTCTAAGACAAAGAATATTGATGTTCAATATCAATTTGTGAGACATATGGTTAAAGAAAATAAGATATTATTGGTGAAGGTGGATTGTGTTATGAAACTAGCTCACAAAAAGATAGAAAAGATATATCAACGCGTTAGAATTCAGCCTTTTCGAGGGGACAACCTCCTTTACATTACACAAATGAATGATTCTTTGACGATTCAAATGAAAAAACCTCCTTTCTATATATAGGAGTCTGAGTCACAATATAACCCAACCGACCTAACAATAATAATATAAAGACAAAAAAATAATAATAGAGGGAACTATGGGGCACATTAATAACAATATGGGGACAATAGGGGCACAACAATATTAATAAGGGATACAACTACAATAGTAATGGGGTAGTCACTAGTATTATAGGGACCTAACATGCCCCTCTCCTTCAAAAAAGTGTTGTCCTCAACACTTAAGTAGTTTTGGATGCTTCTGTATAAAATTCTCATCCTCCCATGTGGAATCCTCAGTGGATAAGTTCTTCCACTTGATGAGATACTCTGAAATTGATTGATTTCATAGCTGTCGAGTTCTTGTTTTTGTGACTGCTTTCGGTTCCAATATAATTTTTCCTTCCTCATCCAGTTCTAGCAATATTGTTTGAACTGGGAGATTGTCACCTATAACCTTCTTTAAACATGAAACATGGAAAACTCGGTGCACTCAAGAAGCTGCAGGAAGCTCCAATTTTCATGCCATAGTACCAAAATTTTGCAACACCTTGTACGGACCATAATATTTTGGTGATAATTTGTTATCCTTCTTACCTTGCTTGACGGACATTTGTTTATATGGTTGTAGCCGTAGGAATACCCAATCACCTACGTCAAAACTTATTTCGCTACGATGTTGATCTGCCTGTTGTTTCATTCTATTACGTGCCAACACGAGGTTATCCTTTAAGAGTTGGAGGACTTGTTGTTGATGCTCGATGTGATGCTCCACTGCTTGAACCTTAGAATTTTATCTTAAATATGATGTGATGGATGGTGGCTGATATCCATAAAGTACCATAAATGGAGTCATTTTTGTTGTTGTATGCAAGGAAGTGTTATACCACCATTTAGCCAAAGGCAACCATTTGACCCATTGTGTCTGTTTATCAGATACAAAGCAATGAAGATACCCTTTCAAACATTTGTTTACTATCTCAGTTTTCCCATTAGATTGAGGATGATAAGATGAGCTATGAGGTAACTGAGTACCAAGATAATAAAATAACTATGTCCAAAAATTTCCAGTGAAAATGGGATCTCTGTCACTTACAATAATCTTTGGGTTTCCATGTAGCTTTTTAATTGTTTCCATAAATGCAGTAGAAACTATACTGGCTTTAAATGGATGTGATAATGCAAAAAAGTATGCATACTTAGTAAGTCTGTCAACTACCACCATGATGACACTCTTTCCCTTAGACTTGGGTAAACCTGTGATAAAATCCATTGAAACATCCCCCCAATGTTGGCTTGGAATGGATAAAGGTTGTAATAGACCCGGGATCTTAATTGTTTCAACTTTATTTTGTTGGAAAACCAAACATTCCACCATGAACTTTCAAATATCTGATTTAAGGCCATCCCAAAAAAAAATCCTTCTTAACCTTTTGGTAAGTTTTTAAAAATCTTGAGTGCCCTCGTAAGGGAGAAGTGTGCAATTCCATAAGAATCTTTTGTTTGAGTTGGGAATTATTTTAGAGGTATAAGAAATCTTTGTACCATAATGAATCATTTTCCAAACTAAATGTATAATATGTAGTGGAATCTTGTTGTAACTTTCGAATAAGTGCCCACACTTCTTCATCATTCTTCCATTCCTCCCTTGCTTCGTTCATCCAATCTAGTTGGATAATAGAAATGGCACACAACAATGCTTTCACATCCTCATCCTTTCTTGAGAGTGCATCTGCCACCACATTTTGCTTCCATTTTATGTAGATGATTTCAAAGTCGTAACAGCATCTTTATGACCCACTTTTGTTGCTCTTCAGAGGATAATCTTTGTTCTAGAAAGTATTTAAGGCTATCATGATCCATTTTTACCTTGAGGTGTCTTCCAATTAGGTAGGGTCTCTATTTCTTATGTGCATGTAGTATTGCCAACATTTCCTTCTCATAAATACCTTTGTGTAAAAAATTTCCCTTGATTGGACAAATTTCAAAAGTAATAGTCTTTCATCTTGCATTAAAATAGCAGCAATTCCATTTCCTGAAGCATCGCCTTCCACAATAAAGGTTTTTGTGAAGTGTGGTGTAGCTAAGAATGGTGCTTGGCACATTACCTCTTTAAGATGTTCGAAGGCCTTTGTTGCTTTTGGAGTCCATGAAAATGCATCTTTCCTCAATAATGTTGTTAGAGGTGCTGTTATTCTCCCATAATTCTTAACAAACTTGCCATAATACCTTGTCAACCTGAGAAATCCTTGCAAATTCTTTATGGATGTGGGAATTTGCCATTCCTTAATCACTTTAATTTTGTTAGGGTCTACCTTAGCTCCTTTATGAGATACAATATGACCCAGATATTCCACCTCTTGTACTCCAAAGAAACATTTGGATCTTTTTGCATATGGTTGTTTCTCCTCTAATAGTTGTAGCACCTTGTCAACATGTTCAACATGATCCTTCCAAGACTTGCTGTAGATTAGTATATCATCGAGAAATACTAAAACAAATTTTCTGAGGAAGGGTTCGAAAATGGAATTAATCAAACCTTGAAATGTAGAAGGTGCATTGATAAGGCCAAAAGGCATGACCAAAAATTCATAATGACCCTCATGAGTTCTAAATGTTGTTTTTAGAATGTCTTCAGTCTCCATTCTGATTTGATGATATGCTAAACTAAGATCCAACTTGGTGAAGTAAATTGATCAATGCAATTCATCTAGTAATTCATCAATGACAGGAATGGGAAAGATATCTTTAATAGTGAGATTGTTGAGCTCCCTATAATCTGGACACATGTCCCATGATCCATCCTTCTTTTGCACCAATACTACTGGTGCAGAGATAGAACTTTAACTAGGTTGAATTATACCAGCCTCTAGCATTTCTGCAACCATACGTTCAATTCCACTCTTTTGGGCATAGGGATATCTGTATTGCGTGATTTTTGGAGGAACACTTTCTGGAAGTAGATGAATAGCATGACCATGATCATGAATAGGTGGGAGACCTTTGGGAGTCTCAAATACCTTGGAATGATTGTCCAAGACCTTTTGGATATCTAGAGAAATATATGATTTTGATGTGGAAACATCTAGCAAACATAATTGTGCACTTACACCTCTTTGTTCCTTTTTTAGAAGCTTTTTCATACCGTTAGAGCTTATTATCTTTCCTGGTTTCCGTGCAATACCCCTTAATTCAACTTCCTTTCCTTCCATATAAAATTTTATGAAAAGTTCTTGAAAATTAAAAGCTATTGTACCCAAGGATTGTAGCCATTGGACTCCTAGTACAAAATCAGCACCTCCCATTGGAATGGAAAGCATTGGCTAGTCAATACATATTCCCCATGGATAGCTTGATTTATGGCACTTTCCAGAGAAATTTATTGTTCCTCCATTTGCAACCATCACTTGACACTTTGGTGCTAGATATAAGAAGCAATTAAATTCTTTTGCTACCTTACAATGAATAAAATTTTGGGTACTTCCTGAATCAATCAACACTATTACCTTTTTCTTCTTGATTTTCCCTTCTATCTTGATGGTTTGAGGAGCGGTAATTCCAGCCAATGCATTACAAGATATGGTCGGATTCATTTCTTCTTTATCTAGGTTTTGTTCCTGGAGTATATCCTCTTCTTTTGACCTTTCTTGCTCGTTTTCATTTTCCTCTTCACAATCTATGTAGAATAGTTTCTTCTCAGCACACTTATGACCTTTAGTGTATATGTTATCACAACTGTAACAAAGCCCTTTTGTTCTCTTTTCTTTCAATTGTTGTGGTGTCAACCTTAAAAGTTGTGGAAAACTAGGGGCAACAACACTTCCATCTTTATAGTTTTGAGTGGTATGCTTCCTGGTTGCCATAATTTTCCTTTCCATTTTTCTTGCTAACCTGAATGCCCTCTCTAATGAATTAGGTTCCTAAAGGTGAAAATCATGTTGGATAATATCCTTTAAAGTCCCTATGAACACATCAATCCTATGCTCCTCTGGAATATTTTTTACCCTTATGTTCAATTTTTGGAACTTCTCAATGTGCTCCATTATTGAACCCTCTTGTTTGAGACTTATCAATTGGCTAAAAAAAGTGTTGTTTTTTGTATTCTCAGAATGTGTTGTCAATTCTTCCGTAAAAATTTCCCAAGTGATAATTTGTTTATTAGAGCCATTGATACCATACAAACTGATATGGTTCCAAATATAAAGTTGCAATACATCCCTTTTGTGTGTTTTGCACATTATTGAGATTGAAAAATTGCTCCATCTGTAATATCCATGTTGCAGGATCCTTGCCATCAAACTTCCTCATATCAATTTTTGGAATATGGTGGGTCTTCATTCCAGCATTAGAGTCTATGAAATCATTATTAACATTTATTTTGTTCACATCATGAGTTTCCTTTGCTACCCTTTCACCATTAGTAAGTATTTCTTGTAGAAAATTTGTCAAATCTATCTTCAAATCTATTTTCAAATCGTCAATCTTAGCATCCACACCATTCATCTTAGCTTCCACACCCTTTATCTTAGATTCCACACCATTTATCTTAGCTTTTGTTAGTTTTTGTGAGAGTGAAATTTGTTGCACTTGGTCTTGTAATTTTGATATATCATGTAGCATTTCTTCCTCTTCTTCATGAATCATGATAGAGGTTTCAGGATGCTTACTAGGTGTTTTCATTTTCTTTCCTCAGGGCATCAGTTACTGATAATAATGCTCTACTATGCCCTTTGAATTCCTTCAAAATAATTTTTCAAACCAAGCTTAAGGAAAAAATTTTAAAAATCTACACACCTTTTTTCACTTTGTAGGAGCTTGATATTGCCTTTGATGTATCTCTGTAATTTTAGATCATCCAGTTTTGAAATGGTGACCTACAATAGCCCTCTATGTCCTCTTTCCAATGTCACTAGTTTGATCCCAATTCGATTCTCCAAGGAATATTTATGCCAAATCTCCCACAGTGACTTGATTATATATTAGTTTAGTAGAGTGAACTTCTATGACGTGCCACATGCCCCTGTTTTGACCTTTGGCTCTGAAAGATATATAAAAGAAACTACAGTACATCCTCTTTCTATACCTTCTTACGAAATTTCAATCCGATGCTCAGAGAGAAATTTATGACGATTTTCTCAAGTCACCTGTTTGGAATGTAATTCAAGAGTCTACAAAAAAAACCAACTTCCTCAGATCATATCTCCGCAAATATAGCACGAAAATCTCTGAAATTCGAACTTGAGGTTTAGTGCAATTTCGTCTCAAATGGGTTTTTTTTTTCTTCTAAAACGTCATAGAAAAAAGTTATAGAGAAAATTCCACGATGACCTATTTGGAGTAGCGAAACCCTAGAATCCAAAAGCTTTGATATCAAATGGTATGAAACTAGCTCACAAAAATATAGAAAATATAGATCAACGCCCTAGAATTTGGCCTCTTCGAGGGGGCAACCTCCTTTACATTACACAAATGAATGATTCTTTGATGATTCAAATGAAAAAACCTCTTTTCTATATATAGGAGTCTAAGGAGTCACAATATAACCCAGTCGACCTAACAATAATAATATAAAGGCACAAAAATAACAATAGAGGGAACTATGGGGCACAATAATAACAATATAAGGACAATAGGGGCACATCCATATTAATAAGGGATAAAACTACAATAATAATGGGGTAGTCACTAGTATTATGGGGACCTAACATATTGTTTGAAGAACATTGTAATTTCATAAAAAAATTATGAGCACTCAGAATTTCTCTTTGTGTAGAGAAAAATGATCAAGGCGTTCCTACTACCCTTGGTGTGCAAAAAAACAACTAGTGGGAGAATGTTGGGTATGTGTTCTATCATTTGAATGATTATGTGGGTATGTGCTATATTTTTTGCATGACTATCAACATGTGTTGTACATTACACCAAACATAGTAGGGAGGTCACAATTGGGGTCAAAGTTTCCTAGTTTGGAGGACCATGGTTTTATTCTAATCCATGATAAATGGATTGGTACTTCATAGATACTTAGGATATATATTATATTTTATTACTGTACAAAAGAAAATACTTGGGTTTTCAAGATAAAATTTTTATATTAATGTATGTGTTTTCCATTGTATCTTTTATGATTTGTTAAGAATATGTTTACAACCATTAATTATATAGGGTTAAAACCAACAATAATATGGGTAAAAATATGCTCCGATGTGAGACACAAACACATATAGCAATTGAAAGTAAAAAAAATATTATGGTTTAAATATTTCAATGTTTTAGTTAGGAGAAAAATGTGCGATATATTCTATATTCAACTAAGACTTAACATGTAATATTATCTATGTTTAAAACTAGTATAAATATATTTTAACACTAAATATATCGTGTTCTAAATGAAATTTAGTTTCTTGAAAATGAAAACTTTAATTTTTTTAAAAACTTCAATAATTTTTTTTATGAATCTACAATTCTCAATATATTTTTTCAAATGTAGCTTTTCAATTTGCATTGAACATATTAAAAATTACACATTACCCAACACTCAAAAAGTGTCATTGGAATCCATCAATATTATAATTATAGATAAGAAACTATATAACTGCAGTTAGAGATTGTATATGATCTAGTATGTTGTAATGTTGTCACTTTAAATAATATTATAAAATGCCTTTTGGATGTTGCTAGAGTGGTTGGGAGAGATATTTTATTGTTTCCGCCTAAGATTTAATTCCCTCAAGTTGAGCTTATAATGAACATTTTCTTCTACATTATGAAGTGATATTTTAGATAACAATTTTACACGATTTAAAAAAAAATCATTTACTCATTAAAAAAATTGTAAAAACATTATGATAAAAATTATGTTTTATTGTTAAATCATCTATTTTTATCCACAATTTAAGGAATGTATAAGAATTGTATCTTGAATATCGCAACAAATGAATTCTCAATTATGATACTAAAAACAGAAAAACACAGTGAAACAATACACTAGCACCCAATTAAATACATTATCAGTAGAGTTCAAATGTTCAAATAGTGATAAAAGAAGACAATCTAAATTATTTTTAGATTGGAAGTATTCTTGAAGCCAAAACACAGAATGTGCATGTTTTCCATGTCATTAATTTTTTTAATTAATTCCTATCGAAGGTCAATATTATAGGAATCAATTGATGGTTGACCTATTATTAGTCTTTGTGTTGGACTAATAGCGATCCATTTATAGTTGACCACCATCTATAGTTGACCTTACATTAATCCATTTTTTACTAAAAAAATTGTGGACTATGAAAATTTAACTGAAGTTTATCTTTGCAAATATCTGTGTAAGAAATTTATAAGCAAAGTTGAGAATTGGAGGTCTTATTGCAGGCTTCAGGTGCCGCAATGTTATTTCAGCGGGGACAAAATATTTTACCATAAGTTTTATGTTTATTAATTAATTTGAGTGTGTAAGTATAGTCTAGGTTTGTTTTACTTGAACTGTGTGAATATATTTTATACATTTACCATGGTTTATATTTTTAAGTTAATATTTAAATCATCTACGTTTAGATCATAATTTTTAAAAATATTTTAAGTGACAGGTAATGCTTCACAATATAAATAAATAAATAAGTTATTAAAGTTATAGATGTTTTAGTAAAATTTATTTTTCTCACAAAGGTCTAACATAAGATCGAATGAGAGCTATTAACTTACTGCCACCTTTCCATTCAAATTATTAAGAGTAGTTAATAAAAATAACATAAGCCCTTCAATCTCTTTATATTTTTATATCCCCATCTTGGAATGAATCTCTCTCCTTTCATCACCAAAAAAGTATGATTCATAACCTATCCTTTATTACTTCCAAAACCGTATTTAACTTCATGAAAAGTTTATCAAATTTCATTAATGTTTTTGGTTGGAAATTTATTTTTAATTGCATTCACCTACATAAAATGCATTCAGGAACTAAGATTTTCATATAACTTGAGAGGATTTAACTTTGACTTATTATGGACAGATTAAAGTAACAAAGGTATGCGAAGACTATTTCAGAAAGAATTTAAAACAATGTGGTAGGAAATTGTATTTACTGAATTTTATTTGTGAGTTTATATGTAATTATTTAGGACAAATTTTCCTCTACTGGATGAGGAAAATAATTATAAAATGATTATGGATTTCAACCAACAATTCTATCACATTTTTCAAGGTATTTGAATATGATAAAGTTATCCAATGGTCTGCAAAAAATAAAACGGTCTTGAAAATAATTTTATTTTT
>APFE031552549.1:0-27103 GCA_000404065.3 Pinus taeda | reverse complement strand
ATCATCACAAGGATCAAGCAATCGATCATCACAAGTTCGATCATTCGCTCTAAGGCAATCGGTCTCACTGCGCCTTCACCAACAGCGCACAGCGACGATGTGAAGGAAGCCTTCAGTGAGAAGGACGGGAAAGTGGTCGGGACTATTTCTCAAAGGCAAACAGGTCGAACGAAGGGTGAACGAACGAAACAGTGCGAAAGCACTTCGGGTGGCGACGAAAGTCTGAACGGATTCGGGCAGGCCGAGGGCTCGGTTGGGCAATTGATTGGGTTAACGGAATACCCGATAAACGGGACTGTTGTAAACGACCGGAGGTCGTGCAGGTCGGTTGTCCAGGGTGTGAAGCCGAACGGCTCACACGAAGTTGTAACTTGTAAAAGTGTGATTTATATTAAGGAACGGTTTTCAGAGGCGCCACCCGGTTTTGGGTCGGGCCTCCTCTATATTGTTGTGTTCTTGGATTACGGTTTTATGGATGATTGCTAAACGAATTATAATTGAACAGATCTAAAGAAGTTTATGATTGTTAATTATATGAATCGGTTTGGCTGTTAATTATTAAAGGAAAAACACAGTTTAAGAGTTAAATTGGTGTTGGAAGTCTTGTAGAGGCGTAGTCTGTATATGCCCGAACCCGGCATAAGGCAGTGCCACACCCCCGTATTACGCAAAAAAATATAGAGATGAACCACCCCACCTTAAGGGGGTATCTGCTGCTACATATTACACATAATGCATTCATCCCATTGAGCCTCGAGGAGTTATGAAGAAACATAAATAAAAGGAAACAACTTTATGAAGAAGGGTGGAAAAACAAAGGTCGAGGTATCTCATGTACCACAATTTTCTCCCTCCTACACTCAAATACCAAAGTGTGGTCTTCCCTTATTATAGATACTCAAGGGTTTATGGTTTACCGATTAGAGTTTGGGGTTTAGGGTTTAGGATTTATGGTTTATAACATTTTAGTAAATTCTTTTAATAAGCAATTGAATAAAAGTTACAAACAGTTTTTAAAATGTTATAAAATTCATAGGCTTTAGAATTTATGGTTTAGGGTTTGTAACACTTGAGTAAATTTTTTTAATATATAGTTTAATAAAAGTTACAAAACACTTTTTAAAATCTTAAGAAATGATTAGGGTTTAGGTTTTAGGGTGTAAGGTATAGGTTTTAGTGTTTGGGTTTTAGGGTTTAGGGTTTATAACACTTTAGTAGATTATTCTAATAAACACTTAAATAAAAGTTACAACATGATTTTTGAAATGTTATAAAGGGATTAGGGTTTAGTTTTTTTAGTTTAGGGTTTATAGTTTAGAGTTTAGTTTTTATGGTTTAGGGTTTATAACACCTTACTAAATTATTTTGATAAAAACTTAAGTAAAAGTTACAAAACTATTTTTAGAATGCTATAAAATGCTTAGGGTTTAGGTTTTATAAGACTTTTGTAAATTCTTATAATAAACACTTAAATAAAAGTTAAAAAATACATTTTAAAATGTTATAAATTGCTTCGGGTTTATGGTTAAGATTTTAGGGTTTAGGGTTTAGGGTTTTGGGTTTCGTGTTTAGAGTTTATGGTTTATGTTTTATAACACTTTAGTAAATGATTTTAGTAAACATTTAAATAGAAGTTACAATATGTTTTTTAAAATGTTATAAAAATATTAGGGTTTAAGGTTTATGGTTTATGGTTTAAAGTTTAGGGTCTAGGCTTTAGGGTTTTTGGTTTAGAGTTTAGGGTTTAGGGTTTAGGGTTTGTGATTTTCAGTTTGGGGTTGAGGGTTTATAACACTTTAGTAAATGCTTTTAATAAACACTTAAATAAAAATTACAAAACACTTTTTACAATGTTATAAAATGCTTAGAGTTTAGGGTTTCATGTTCATGGTTTGGGGTTTAGGGTTAAGGGTTTATGATTTAGTGTTTAGGGTTTGGGGTTTAAAGGTTAGGGTTTAGGTTTTATAAGACTTTAGTAAATTCTTTTAGTAAACACTTCAATAAATGTTTCAAATACTTTTTAAAATGTTATGAAATCATTATGGTTTAGGGTTTAGGGTTTGGGATTTAGGTGTTAGGTTTTAGGTTTTGGAGTTTATTAAAAGCATTAAACCCTAAAATGCTTAGGTTTTAGGTTTATTAAAACTTAGTAAGTTATTTAAACAAACACTTAAAAAAAGTTTCAAACGGTTATTAAAATGTTATAAAATACTTAGGGTTTAAGATTTGGAGTTTAAAATGTTATAAAGTGTTTATGGTTTAGGGTTCAAAGTTTAGGTTGGGGGTGTGGGTTTTAGTGTTTACGGTTTATGGTTTATAATCCTTTAATAAATTATTTTAATAAACACTTATAAAAAATTTGAAAATCGTTTTTAGTTTAGGGTTTAGGGTTTTTAGGGTTCATGGTTGATGGGTTTTTAGTCTTTAGGTTTCTTTATGGTTTATGGTTATTTTAGGTTTTTTTTGTTTAAGTTTTTGATGGTTTAAGGTTTGGGGACTAATTTTAAGGGTTTAGGGTTTAGAGGTTTACATTTTATAACTTTTTAGCAAGTGTTTTGTAACTTTTTTCCAAGTTCTTATTAAAAGCATTTACTAAAGTTCTATAAACCCTAAACCGTAAACTCTAAACTGTAAGCAATTTATAACGTTTAAACCTGAGCATTTTATAACATTTAAAAAAGTGTTTTGTAACCTTTTTTTAAGTGTTTATTAATAGAATTTATTGAAGTGTTATAAGACCTAAACCCTAAACCCTAAACCTTAAGCATTTTACAACATTTTAAACCCTAAGCATTCAATGACATTTTAACAAGCTTTTTGCAAATTTTTTGAAGTGTTCATTAAAAGAATTTAGTAAAATGTTATAAACCATAAATCCTAAACTGTAAGCATTTTATAACATTTTAAACCCAAAACCCTAAACCCTAAAGCCGAAAATCTAAACCCCAAGTATTTTATAACATTTTAACAAGCATTTTATTAATTTTTTTTAAAGTTTTTATTCAAAGCATTTACTAAAGTGTTATCAACCCTAAACCATAAACCATGGGCATTTTATCGAATTCTAAATCCTAAACCCTAAATCCTAAGAATTTTATAACATTTTAAGAAGTGTTTCGTAACTTTTTTTATGTTCTTATTAAAACAATTTATCAAAATGTTATAAATCCCAAAACCTAAACCATAAACCCTATCCCTAAAAACTAAGAATTTTATAATGTTTTAAAATACATTTTTGTATCATTTTTAAGTGTTTATTAAAAGCATTTAATAAAGTTTTACAACCCTAAATGCTAAACCCTAAGCATTTTATAACATTTTAACAAGCGTTTTGTAACTTTTCTTGAAGTATTTATTAAAATAATTTACGGAAGTGTTATAAACCCTAAACCCCAAAACCCAAACGCTCAACCCTAAAACCTAAGCGTTTTATGATCTATTAAAACTAATTTTGTAACTTTTATTTAAGCGTTTATTAAAAGAGTTTACAAAGGTGTTATAAAACCTAAAACTTAAACCCTCAACCCTAAAGCCCGAACCCTAAACCCTAAACCCTAATCATTTAATAACATTTTAAAATGTTTTTTGTAACCTTTTTTAAGTGTTGATTAAAAGTTTTAATAAATTTTTATAAGCCCTAAACCCTAAACCCTAAACCCCAAACCGTAATCCCTAAACCATAAAACCTAAACCCTAAACAATAAACCCTAAAGCATAGAAATTTTTAACATTTTAAAAGTGTTTTCTAATTTTTATTTAAGTGTTTAATAAAATAATTTACTAAATTGTTATATACCTTAAACAATACACCTTAAAACATACAACATAAACCTAAACCCTAAACCCTAAACCCCAATCCCTAAACCCTAAACCATAAACCCTGAGAATTTTATAACAGTTTAAGAAGAATTTTGTAACTTTTATTTAAGTCTTTATTAAAAGAATTTACTAAAGTGTTATAAACGCTAAATCCTAAACACAAAACCCTAAACCCTAAACACAAAATATAAACCCTAAACCCCAAAACCTAAACCCTAAACCCTAAACCCCAAAACCCTAAACCCTAACCATTTTATAACATTTTAAAAATTGTTTTGTAACTTTTATGTAAGTGTTTATTCAAAGCATTTACCAAAATTTTGTAGACCCTAAAGACTAAACACTAAGCCTAACACCAAAACCCTAAACCTTAAACCCTAAACCCTAAACCCTAAATCCCAAACATTAAACACTCAACCCTAATCATTTTATAACATTTTAAAAAGTATTTTGAAACTTTTATTTAAGTTCTTATTAAAAGCATTTACTAAAGTCTTATAAAACCTAATACTTAAACCCTAGACCCCAAATAGTGAACATTAAACCCTAAACCCTAAGCATTTTAAAACATTTTAGAAAGAATTTTTTAGTTTCTATTTAAGTGTTTATTAAAAGAATTTACTAAAGTGTTATAATTCTCAACCCTAAAGTATAAACCACAAACCCTCAACCCTAAACCCTAAGAATTTTATAACATCTTAAAAAAAATTATGACGTTTATTTCATTGTTTACTAAGATGATTTACTAAAGTCTTCTAAGTCCTAGAGTCTTGACCCTAAACCCTAAGCAATTTATAACATTTTAAAAAGTGTTTTTTAACTTTTATTTAAGTGTTTATTATAAGAATTTACTAAAGTCTTATAAACCCTAAACCATAAGCATTTTATAGCAGTCTAAAAATATTTTTGAAGCTTTTACTTAAGTTTTTATTAAAATAATATACTAAGGTGTTATAAACCCTAAACCATAAAAACTAAACCCTAAACTAAAAAAAAACCCTAAATGCTAAACCCTATGCCTTTTATAACATTTCGAAAAGTGTTTTGTAACTTTTATTTAATTGTTTATTGAAACAATTTACCAAAGTGTTATAAACCCTAAACCCTAAAGCCTAAAACCCAAACCCTAAACCCTATACCTTATACCCATAAACATAAACCCTAAGAATTTGATAACATTTTAAAAATTGTTTTGTAACGTTTTTTATGTTTTTATTAAAAGAATTTACTAAAGTGTTATAAACTTTCAACACTAATCCCTAAAACATAAACCCTAAAACCTAAACCCTAATTAATGTATAACATTTTAAAGAGTGTTTTCTAACTTTTATTTAAGTGTTTAAAAACATTTACTAAAATGTTATAAACCCTAAATGCTAAAGCCTAAGAAATTTATAACATTTTAAAAACTATTTGTAACTTTTATTTAAGTGCTTATTAGAAGAATTTACTAAAATTTTATAAATCCTACATCCTAAACCCTAAACACCAAACCCTAATCTCTAAACCATAAACCTTAAGAATTTTATGACTATCTATAATAAGGGAAGACCACACTTGGGTATGTCAGTGTAGGGGGAGAAAATTGTGGTACATGAGATACCTCGACTTTTGTTTTTCCTCTCTTCTTCATAAACTTATTTCCTTTTATTTATTTTTCTTCATAACTCCTCGAGGCTAAATGGAATGAATGCATTAAGTGTAATATGTAGTAGCGGATTGCCCCTCAAGGTGGGGTGGTTCATCTCCACACCCTAAACCCCAAACCCCAAACCACAAACCCCAAACCCCAAATCATAAACACTAAACCCTAAGCATCTTATAAAATTTTAAAAAGTGTTTTGTAACTAAGTGTTTATTAAAAAAATCACTAAGATGTTATAAACCCGAAACCATGAACCCTCAAGCCCAAACCCTAAACACTAAAATCAAAATATTAAAACTTAAACCCTAAAAAACTTTATGTAACTTTGATTTCAATTTTTACTAAAAACATTTACTAAAGTGTTATCCCTAAACCTAAAATGGTAAACCCTAAACCCTAAGTATTTTATAACATTCTAAAATGTGTTTTGTAACTTTTATTTAAATGTTTATTAAAATAATTTACTAAAGTGTTCTAATCCCTGAACCCTAAACTCTGAACCCTAGATGTAAAACCCTAAACCTTGGAACCTAAACCCTGAATGCTAAACCCTAAGCCTTTTAAAACATTTCAGAAAGCGTTCTGTAACTTTCATTTAATTGTTTATTAAAACAAATTACTAAAGTCTTATAAACCCTAAAACCTAAACCTTAAACCCTAAACCCTATAACTTATACCCTAAAACCTAAACCCTAAGCATTTCACAACATTTTAAAAAGTGTTTTGTAAATTATTTTACGTGTTTATTAAAAGAATTTACTAAATTGTTATAAAATTTAAACCCTAATCCCTAAAACCTAAACCCTAATTAATTTATAACATTTTAATGAGTGTTTTGTAACTTTTATTTTAGTGTATATTAAAAACATTTATTATAGTGCTATAAGACATAAACTCTAAATGCTAAAGCCTAAGAATTTTATAACCATTTAGAAACTATTTGTAACTTTTATTTAATTTATTATTAGAAGAATTTACTAAAATAAAAAAAAAACCCTAAATCCTAAACCCTAAACCCCAAACCCTAATCCCTAAACCATAAACCCTAAGAATTTTATGAGTATCTATAATAAGGGAAGACCACACCGAGATATGTGAGAGTGGGAGGGAGAAAATTATGGTACATGATATACCCCGACCTTTGTTTTTCTACCCTTCTTCCTAAACATTTCTCCTTTTATTTATTTTTCTTCATAACTCGTAGAGACTCCACAGGATGAATGCATTATGTGTAATATGTAGCAGCGGATACCCCCTTAAGGTGGGGTGGTTCATCCCTACGCCCTCAACCCTAAACCCTAAACCCTTAATCCTAAACCTTTAACCTTAAACCCAAAACCCTAAACCATAAACCATAAACCCCAATTCCTAAACATTAAACCCTAAGAATTCTATAACATTTAAAACACCTTTTTGTAACTTTTATTTCAGTGTTTATTAAAACAATTACTACGTTGTTATAAACGTGAAACCATGAACCGGAAACCCCAAACCTTAAACCCTAAATCGAAAATATTGAAACTTAACCTTAAACATGTTATAAATTATTATAAGTGATAAACCATAAACCCTAATCCCTAAATCCTAAACTAAAATTTCTTAACCCCAAACCCTAGACCCTAAACCCCAAACCCTAAATCCCAAACACTAAATTCCTAGCCCTAAACCCTAAGCATTTTATCACAATTCTAAAAACATTTTGTAACTTTTATTTAAGTGTTTACTAGAAACATTTACTAAATTGCTATAAACCCGTCACCCTAAACTCTAAACCATAACCCCTAACCCTAAACACTAAACTGTAAACCCTAAACCCTAAGTATTTTATAACATTTTAAAAAGTGTTTAGTAAATTTTATTTAAATGTTTATTAAAATAATTTACTAAAGTGTTATAATCCCTAAAATCTTAACTCTAAACTCTAAACCCTCAACTCTAAACCCTAAACCCTAGACTTAAAACGCTAAACACTAAACCCTAAAACACAAACCCTAAACCTTCAACATTTTATAGCATTTTAAAAATGGTTTTGTAACTTTTATTTAAGCTTTTATTAAAAGAATTTACTAAATTGTTATAAACCAAAAACCCTAAAAAATAAACCCTAAACCCTAAGCCCTATAGCCTAAACATTATGCCCTAATCATTTTATAACATTTTAAAAAGTGTTTTGTAACTTTTATTTTAGTGTTTATTAAAAGAATTTACTAAAGTGTTATAAACCTTAAACCCTAAACCCTAAATCACAAAACCCTAAACCCTAAACCCTAAGCATTTTATAAACCTTAAACACTCTACCCTAAACCCTAAATCCTAAACCCAAACCCCAAACCCTAAACCCTAAACCGTAAACCCTAAACCCTAAACCATAAATGCTAAGAATTTTATAAAATTTGAAAAAGTGTTTTGTAAATTTTATTTAACTGTTTACTAAAAGATTTTACGAAAGTGTTATAAACCCTAAATCCTAAACGCCAAACAATAAACCTCAAACCCTTAACACTAAACCATAAACACTAGGAATTTTATAAAATTTAAAAAATCAACTTTTAACTATTATTTAAGTGTTTATTAAAATCATTTTCTCAAGTGTTATAAACCCTAAATCCTAAACTCTAAAACCGAAACATGAAACCCTAAACCTTAAGCCTCAACCCTAAATCCTAAGAATTTTATAACATTTTAAAAATTGTTTTGTAACTTTTATTTAAGTGTTTATTAAAAGCATTTATTAAAGTGCTATAAACCCTCAAACCTAAACCCTAAACCCTAAACCTAAAACCAAAAATCAAAACAAAAAACCTTAAACTCGAAGCATTTTATAATAGTTTAGAAAGTGTTTTGGAAATTTTATTGAAGTCTTTATTAGAAGCATTTACTAAGGTCTTATAAACCCTAAAACCTAAATCCCAAAGGCCAAACCGTAAACACTAAACCCTAAGCATTTATATCATTTTAAATTTTCTAACTTTTATTTAAGCCTTGATTAAAACCATTTACTAATGTCTTATAAACCATAAACCCTAAATATTAAACTACCCTAAACCCTAAACCCCAAACCCTAAATGTAAACCCTAAACCCTAATCATTTTATAACATTTTAAAAATCATTTTGTAGCTTTTATTATAGTGTCTATTAAAATAATTTACTAAAGCGTTATAAACCCTAAACGCTAAACCCTAAACTCTAAACCCCAAACCTGAAATCCTAAACCTTAAATCCTAAACTCTAAGCATTTTATAACAGTTTAAAAGCGTTTTGTCACTTTTATTTAAGTGTTTATCAAAATCATTTATTGAACCCTTATAAACTGTAAACATTAGACCGTAAACCCAAACCCTAAACCCTAAGCATTTTATAACATTTTAAAAAGAGATTTTTAACATTTATTTAAGTGTTTATTAAAAGAATTTACTAAATCCTTATGAACCCTAAATCCTAAAACATGAACCCTAAACCCTAAACCCCAAACCCCAAATCCCAAACCCTAAATACTAATCATTTTATAACATTTTAAAAATAATTTTCTAACTTCCATTTAAGTGTTTATTAGAAGCATCTTCTAATGTGTTATAAACCCTAAACCCTAATCCCTAAGTATTTTATAACATTTTGAAAAGTGTTTTGTAACATTTATTTAACTTTCTATTAAAATAATTTACTAAATTGTTATAAACCCTAAAACCTTAAGCATTGAATAGTAAACCCCAAATCCTAAACCCTATACCCTAAACCTTAATCATTTTATAAAATTTTAAAAATCATCTTGTACTTTTTATTTAAGTGTTTATTAAAATAATTTACTGAAGTGTTATAAAACCTAAACCCTATGTATTTTATAACATTTTAAAAAGCGTCCATTAGAGAAGTCCAACGACTGAGTCCATCCAGCGTGGGAAAGACAACACGCATACGAATTGAACAAATCACACACATGGTTGTGCCCCTAAAAACCTATTGGACATAAAACAATGGTCTTGCGAACAAGTTTCCATATTTCCTTCTGTAGTAGACCATGGAAAATTAAAGGTAGAAAACTTAGATGTTTGGTGTCCTTAGCACTTGTATCATAAACTACTCTTCTAGTAGAATATGGTCCACCTATCCCCTAAAGAATATAGTAAGAATAAGGTCCACCTTTCACCCAGAGAGTATAGCAAGAAATTCCCATTTATTTTTTCATTTCTTATCATAAATAGGATCCTCTTTTACTACGTCTCTTCCTCGGTACCTAGATGGGCAGAGTTTTGACTATTGGACTTATGTTCCAGTTATGTTTGTGGGCCAAGTCGGGTGCACTCGAGGCTTGCCAATGGTGCGTTGGGATCAGTAAATAGATCTGCCTTGATGAATGGGTGGGATAATGATATTCAAATCGAAAGCCAATCTTAGAGCATACCTCCCTTGTCCTCCTTATTAAACGCTACAATTATAAATTCTTTTATTTCTTCCTCTCGAATCACTATTCTATGTTCGAAGACAAAAGACAAATATGTGGCGTGCATTACTTACGATCATGTCGCTTTAAGCTTGCTCAACACCTTACGAGCTTCGAATCCTTAGGCCAACAACGGATCCAACTACTAAAAGTAAAAGGTTGATGAAGCTATTGGAAAATGTTACAACAAAAGGCTATTCTGAGTGAGTTAAATTTTTTGCACCCCAATTAACTCTACGTTTGCTTCTTGCAATCTGCAATTAATACCTACTATTATGTCCAAATACACGCAGGTAGAGTCACAGTGACAAAGTAGTATTGTGAGTCCTGTTACTCTCTTGTCTCTAGCTATCCTCACGCTAAAAACTTCAGCGAAATTGTGTTTCCTGGATGACTCAATCTAATTCCATGTATGCCGATAATATGTAACTATTTTCATGTATGCATTGCATTTGCAAATTTAAAGCTAAAACAAAAATGAGGATAATCTTATTGGAACGATTTTTCACAGTTTTAAAATGACAAGCATATTAAATTGAAATTGATAATTTGAACATTCTTTTAAAAAATGAGCTTTAAAAAAAGAAGAACATGGTAGACACCAAGCAGATTAGTGGTAAAGAACAACATGATCTTTTGAATAGTTTCAAGGATCATGAAGGAAATGATCAATGGTAAAGAAGAATATGATCTTTTGAATAGTATGAATGATCATGGAGGAAATAATACAGAAGTGATTCAATAAGAAGTGATCAACAAGAAATGGGTGTAACCAATTATATTATATAAATTAAGTTAATTATATATTATTTTATTTAAAAAATATATATAGAACATATTGTATTCTATTATTAATATATTATTATTTACTTATATATTAATATATATATATAATTTGAATTCGCTTTTATTACAAGTCCGAAAAACAAAACCGAGATTGGAAACGGGTCACAAAACTGCCACATAAAACAGAGATATCAAAACCCTAGATATCCAAAGAATTTGGAGATGAGATGCAAAGAGTGCAATATGTGTAATAATGTGCAACTGAGGACATTGATTAGAAGGCGCAAGTCGTCCTATTCCAGCCATCTCCAATGTAACATATAATTAACGTATTCACAACTCGATATGGACTTCTTTGTTTAAATGTCAATGAACGGGCTCCTCCGAAAAAACAAACATATATATTCTATTAACCATGACCTTGTAGTACACTATTTTATTAATATCTTTGGATCCAGTGATGATGAGAGATCCAGTGATCTCACAGGAATAAGCTTCGATTCAAAAATGGTCTGACGATGGAAACAATGTATGTCCAGAGACTCTTGATCGATGTCCTTCACAGCACTTTGCAGGAAATCCCACACCTGAAACTCTCGATGTTCTTCACAGCACTTTTCAGGAAACCCTACACCTGAACCGGTTGAAGAGCCGACAAAAGTGCGCCAAATAATTGAGGATATTCAAGAAGTGAGTGCAGATAAAATCAGAGCTTTGAAGAACCCGAGACGTCTAGCAGGGGTCCGCGAGCTTTGCCTGTTCTTATCCGCGTTTTCCATTCAAAAGACTCGATCAATTCTGAAATGGGTGCGGACCTTAAGGCAGTGGAAGAAGCAATGGGTGCAATTTCACTGTTCTTTGTTCACACGAGAGATTTTACGAGACCGTCTGTGCCGGCTCCCCTGGAATGGCTGTTGGCAAAGTATACTCTGGAGACGCTGCATCTATTGTGGAAATAATGTCAAGCGACAGAAATGCTGCCGGAGAAATTGGTAGCAAAGAAGTAATGATAGAGGGACTACTGAAGCAGTTTGACGAAAATCTGTATCCTTTCCCTACTGTGCCCTACCGATACCAACTATATTTAGAAGCTAAAGGTTGACACAGAAGGCTTTTCAGAGGATGTGGTTATCTTTGGCGACATAATTCGATCGACTTACAATGGCCATTATCTGCAACGCGAGATAATTCGCGTGAATTACCATGACTATTATGCTTAACGGTTATGATAAGTGAGTTATTCATAGCATACGCGAGTCACTTTAGCCCGGATATGCGATTTGCCTCTGGACGGGACGCCGTATACGCGAGTTCATTCCGTCTATTCGACGCTGAACTCCGGGCTATCCGAGGCGGTTATGCGAGGCATTTCTGGCGAGCGGGTGAGAAATGCCGGATATGTGACTTATATCTGCCTGATATGCGAGTTATCATGCCGGATACGCGAGTTATCCCCTGTACGTATAACGCGGATGATAGGTTGAGGTTCCTGCGGAGATAAGCCGCGTTCCCCATATATAAGCGGCGTATTTACCATAACTAACCATCATTGCCCAAAAACAACCAGCGTATCCGGCAAAGATTGGTCGGATGCCGAGAAATTTGGGCGCATATTCGAGGAGATAGTTATCGAGTTAGCGTAAGATAAGATATTGACCGAGAGCTTTGGCATATCTGGCCGCGTATCGTGCGATTAACTTACTTATCAGTATCGCGTTGATAATGAATAACCCCCATGAATATCACGTTGAAAATGAATAAATAACCTATGAATACCGCGTTGATAATGAATGGGCACTTATCAATATTTCCACAACGAATATCCATATGACCTAACACCTCCATACGGAAATTACCAAACCCGATAAGATATGGATATCCTGAGCATAACCAAGCAGATAATCTAAACGGTAATTCGCATATGCATTAGTGATAAAAAAGACAGGAGGATATTACCGAAAGACAGCCCGGCGAAAAAATTAGCAGAAAGCCGTAATTGTGAGAATTTGCGTGGTCTGCCGGCAACAAACTAAAAAACTACAAATTACTCTAATAGAATTTCAGCGGTTAGGGTCATTAAACCCAACAATTTTTTAAAATGTATCGACCGAAATTGGACTGCTGCCACCCTGCTTGAATGCCAATAACGTCTCGCACCTGCTCCTCTCTGCGCCTGGCATGATTGCCCCACCCCGTAATTAGAAATCAACTTACAATTCTCTGAAATTTTCAACTGAAGAGACCGAGGTATAAATTATATTTTCTTCCCTAACAACAACAACAAAAGATCGCCGAATTTGTAAAGGCGTTGAAAGCCATACCACTGGTTGGCATATCTTGGGCCCCATGAAGGCCCCCTGTTTGCTTCCTGTTCTTTTAATTATTTATAAAACCTATTTTTATTTAATATGGTTGCATGAGTTATTTTATAACAGGTAGTTGCATTTGGTGGCCAAAACATTGAATCGACACAGAAAGCGAGATATTCCATTTTTAATAGGAGGGAGGATTTTCACAATTTAGTAAGGAAAAAATGTTATTAATAATGCATGGGGAGTAGGTTTATCGATTGGTCACCTACTCTGATGGAAGATATTTGACATGATTGGTTTGTGTGATGGAAGGATCCAGTGACAATTCTTTATACAATCATTGACCTTATTAATTTACGTGATGGAAGGATCTAGTGACAAGCTGTCAAAAATTAAAAATGTGATTAATAATCCATGGGGAGTAGGTTTATTGATAGGTGTGGTATATAGTTCTCATCTTTTGGATGAGTTACATATTCAATATATATATATATATATACGATATAATTTTCATCTATTTAACATTTATATATATACGATATAATTTTCATCTATTTAACATTTATAAATTCTTTTCTAATATATTATCAATGGGCTAATGAAAACAAACTAAACAGAATGGTTTTAGGTTTTAGGCAACCACCACAATGAAATATAGATAATTCTATATGTTTTGCAAATAGAAGCTTGTCAAAGTTTTACTTTTTTCTATTTAAATGTTACAACTTTGTATAAAATAATGTCATATAAGTATTATAATTATGATTAGGTACAATGTGATAATTAATGGGGTATATACCAGAAAAAAGGGGTTTAATTAATTAATATTATAATTATGATTAGGTACAATGCCATAATTAATGGTGTATATACAAAGAAAAGAAGGGGGTTTGATTAATTAATCAAATCAACTAATAAGAGTTAAGACTAAGATGGTGGAGATCCTAGTGAACTCTAACTAGCTAGATTTAGGGTTTACATGCCTTACAACTTGCATATTTTCCACATCTCACTCTAATCTTTCTCTAAGACTTGGCCTTAGGAGATGCTAAGTCTATCAAGAAGGTGGCAGCAACAACACCTCATATATCCTCCCTAGAAATTCATCACAAGGAAGTCTCTACGATGCCCTAATCCTAGGCGCTGCATGGAATACCAATAGTTACAAGTCTTTCTATTCCTAAATTCATTGGAAAACCCACATATGAGGTCAAGTCAAAGTCATTCAAAACAGACCAAAGATATGATGTCAAGTCAAATAAAATCTTGGAGCACATAGAAATCATGCAATAACACACTTTAATATTAAAATTTATTAGTGCTTGGTCACCAAAACGAGATCTAAAAGCATGGATCAAGGATGAATGGTAGCCCAAATTGCATGTTGATTTTCATATTGGAGCCAAATATTTTCTTATGATGATCTTCATTAATTTAGAGAATCACTCGAGGGTCTTCGAGAATGGCCTTTTTTTCTTGACAATGTGAGCCTCTGCATCCCATTATCATTAATTTAGAGGGCTCATTCAAGGGTCTTTGAAAATGGCCTTTATTTTCCTGACAATGCAAGTCTCTTGATATGATTATGGATGCTTGGTTTCAACCCGGAAAAAGTATTTTTTTTTAGTAGAGTAAGATCCACATAGCAAGATCCAAAATTTGAATTCACGTTAGGAATCCTTGCAACCACAAATCGCTCCCATGCAAGAAACTTCTATAAAGAAAAAGAAAAATTGAGATAACATTATGCAAGACATAACCAAGATCCAAAATTTGAATTCATCTCAGGAATCCTTACAACCACAACTTGAGCCCATGCAAGTCACTTCTATAAGGAAAAAGAAAAACCGAGATAACATTATGCAAGGCATAACCAATATCCAAAATTTGAATTCATCTCAAGAATCCTTGCAACCACAACTCTAGCCCATTCAATACACTTCTATAAAGGAAAAAAAACCAAGATAACACTATGCAAGACATAGCCGATATGGAGCCTGAAATGCATGATACAAAGACATTGTTGCAAGAAATCATAATGAAGACAAGTTCTTAGGTAAGGATAGAAGGCTTGGATGAAATGGAAGTAGAGGAGATAACCCTCTCTAAGATAATCAAGTAGCTACAATGCCAATGAACCAATTCTATTTTTGATGCGCAAATGGCTCTTCTCAAACAATCAAATCTTAGGATTCAATTCACCCTTTTGGAGAAAGTGTGGACTCCCACAACTCCTCAATAGGTTTCTCTTTCTTCTCTTTCTTCGCATTTGAGAGACCCCTTAAAACCAATCAAAGAAGATAAATGATGGGGGGGGAAAACAACATAAGAGTTAATACAATAGTCAAGGAATCTTCTACAGAGACCCCATAAAACCAATCAAAGGAGATAAATGATGGGGGAGGAAAACAACATAAGAGTTAATACAATAGACAAGGAATATTCTACCCAATTCACATAATATTACATTGCTTTCAAGGGTTTTTTTCACTATCCCTCCTTCCTTCTCAATGAAAGTGATTTTTTGGAACATAAGGGGTGTCAAAAGCGACAAAAAATAAAGACTAATTAGAGACAAAATTAAGAAGGAAAAACCTAACATTATCATCTTGATTCTCATGGAACAATACACGGTCTATGAATCGTATTAAACCCCTTGGAAGTAACTTTTCATGACTGATTGGCAAGCCCTAGGATTCTCTCTCGAAAATTTCAATTGATCAGATCAAAAGAGATATGGTTCTTAATGGAAGTAATGGGATGCACCTATGAGGGGATAAACATTATTCTCTCAAAAACCTCATTTAGCTTCAACAAATTCATTTGAATGAGAACTTTGTTGTTGGAGGGGACTTCAATATGATTACGTGGCTGGAGGAAAAAACGGGAGAGTTCGTAGATTAGGCATTGAAGCATAATCATTCATAATGAAATTAGGCATGTAATTAAATTAGATAGAAATGATAAATGGAATCTATACTTGGAAAACTACAGATAAGGCAAGCACGAGACAAGATGGCAAGTGGATATATTTATTTTATCAAAATGATTTTTGGAAAAATACCTCTTTTTCGAAACTTCCATCTTTCCTAGTGCGGGCTAAGACCACTATCCAATAATGTTAGAATTAGACCTCAAATAAGCTGTTAAAAACTGACCATTCATATTTTGCAGCGATTTATTTAATAAAATAAAAGGGCCATGGAAATAGACTTGAAAGCATGGTTGGTAGAAAAATATTAGAAGGCATTTGGGCCTATAACAATGTTGTCATATTCTCATGAGTGGTTTTCAATTGTAGGAATTATATCCTGTCATGAAAAGATGATGATGGTGCAGAAGAAGAAGGAGACCATGCTAGACGACACCTATGAAGCTGAAAGATAAAGCTGACAATTGAACAAGAATATGAAGGGGAGCTATCTTCATGACTTATGAAGGAGGAAGATAGAGGGCATGAACCATCTCTCAAGAAGACAAAAGGATAACAACATGAAGAGTGGCTTGACATTTCCACATCATCATTAAGTCCATGTCATCAGTGTCAATTCATGTCGTGTCAAGATGTCAATTCAAGGTGTCAAATGAGTCCTCATGTGCCACATAATTTGTGGATGTAATTATGTAGTTTTCAATAATATAAGAAATTTAATGTAAATTGAAAGTCCAAGAGTCATCAATAGAATCTGAAAAGTCATGGAGAAGTTAAAGAGTCATGAGGAATGTCCAAGAGTCGGAAGGGAGGTGAAATGTCACCCCATTTGTTGTATATACACCCTCATAGCTCAAGAAAATGATTTTTCCCATTGGCTCGTCCCACTAGGTATTAGATATGAAGATAGTTCTTTGAAGGAGAAAGTGATAGCTCTTACACTCCACTATTGGAGATAGTGGTGTTCATTGTACCAATGTATATTGGAACATTTTCTTCATAATTCAAGCTCATTAAGCGATCACACTTTCATTTGTGTGACATAAACGTTATAAGAATATTCTTTGAATGTTTACGATATATGTTTTTTTCATATGTGCTAAATAAATTGAACTATTTCAGTAGCTTTGGTGTGTATCTTGTTGATGGTGTGTTGTACTTGTTTTAATGATCATTTCTTCTTTGTGAACTATTTTGCTATTTGATCAACGATTCTTTCATATATATGTGCTTTCCTATATTTACTATATTAGTACTATTACTCTTCTCCTGATAGCGCGCTTCTATTTTCCGTTTAGTGAAAGAACCTTGATATATTCTACAACTGAACATTTCACAAGGCATACTCACTTGTTCTTTCAAAATACATGCATATTAATCATTTGTGATAACGATCGTAGCTAAGAAATTTTTTTAAGAATCATGGCAACCAAACCATAATTTTGGAAGGGATCCTATTCACAATTGTGTGAAGTCTAATTGGGATTTTTCATCAGGGAGCCCCCTTGCATGTTGATGGGATCCAACACCATCAACATTTTGGCACTAGAAGGAGGGAAGTTTCATTTTTATGGCTAACAAATCACCACATTCTAACAAACATACTTCTGCGCAAGGTAGTAGTGTCCCCATTTTCCACTCCAACTCATACTCCTAAGAGAGAGGAAACTTATCATCCTAGTATGGGACAAGAATTTGAGGCTAATTAGGATCAAATATAGACCATCCTATTGATTACTATACAATTTGTGAGAGCTCTTGGTTTACTCCATGTTGCTTCTATTATACCCCATCAGTCTGTAAAGAAATAAACAACTCTGAATGGTGCATTTGTTTTTTTGGTGGAAGATTTGGTTATCACAACCCTTGAGGAGTCAGTTGGTCCTACGGAAGGAACAAGTCACCAAGGGGAAATGCAACTTGTTAAGGAGACTTTGGATAGTGAAGGGGAATATTTTCAGTACTCTGATGAGGAACATCTTAATTATAATGTAGATTTTTCTAGTTTTATTCTTATATTTCTAAAGTGTAAGCAACAATATACATCCAATGTAATAACCCAAATCAAAATATATTTTAAAATGAATAATAAATCTTTATTGATAACACTTGGTGAAGTAGATCCACAAAAGGGCCCGCAAATCCCCTCCATGTGATGGGTCATTTTATGTCCTTGATGCTTAAGTAATCAATTATCTCTCTCAATGTGTGAAAAACCCAAAACAATGTGTAGAGCTCAAATGGGAGCTCAAGTGAAAAGAGACGATAATGGTGAAAATGATAATGATCACAATGAAGAATGAATAGAAAAACCTCCTATTTATAACAAAGTATTGGGTTGATCTTGATAATGGAAAATGATAAAATAATATTGAGAAAATCAAGATCTAACAATTAGGAATAATTTATTATATTTTTTGGAGAGGGAAAAGATATTCAAAATGGTCAAATATCTTTATCTATAAATAATTAACAAATAAAATGATTTATTAATTATTTTGCGAGGATTAAGAATGGTGTGAAATTGAAATAATTATTAAACAATGATTTAACAATTATTACAATAATAGAATTAAGGAATAATAAATAAATAATGATTTATTTAATTATTCCTAGGTAATTTAGTCAAATGTGAGAAGGAATAATTATCAAACAATTATTTAATATTTATTCCTAGAGAAAATTATAAATAATGATTTATTCAATTCTTCCCGTGAGTTTTTTGAGTTTTTTTTTAATGAGAAATAATTTAATAAAAATGGTTTGCTAAATTATTTCCCATGGTGAAACTGATTTTACTATGTTAAAATAAATCTTGCAAGGTGTATTTCGATCCACCTAGATAGAAATGGCTAGGTGATCATTTTTTAATGATAACAAAAACCCTAAAACCTCTGCAAATTTTTCACACCTCACTCTAATATTTTTCTAGGAAATCATTTTTAACATGATTCTGATCAACATATGGCCTCGTCATCTAGGGGAGAGGGTGCGTCCCCTCTTACTAGAGTGTAGTATCAAGAGATGCTACTTCTAGGAAGAATGTGGTGGAGGAAGCACCTCATCAATCCCCCCACTGAAATTCATCACAAGGAGGTCAAAAATATGCCCCAATCGTGGGCACTCCATGGAAAAGCAATATATCAATCTGTTGTGTTCCAAATATCCTTCAAAACAACATATATAAGGTCAGGTAAGATAAAATCCTGGATCACATAAAATCCATTCAAGGCCACAAACTAATCTTTAAATTTATTGGATGTTAGCCACCAAATCAATATTTCGCCTCATGGATCAAGGCTAAACGGAAGCCAAAAGTGAATGCTGATTTGTAGATTGGAGGCAAAGGTTTTCTTATGATGATATTCATCAATTTAGAGGATTGTTCAAATGTTGTTATGAATGGCCCTTATTTTCTTAATAATGGTGTTATCTTCATCTTGTTTTGGATGCATCATTGCATCCCAGATAAAGAAAAATTTTTGTTTGCTCCTATATTGGAAACAGTGGGAATTTGCAATATCATTGGAAACTATGTAAAAGTGTCATAAATAACCAAATCAAAGAGGTGCATTGCATGTTATAGCATATGCGTGTACATGAATGTCTTAGAGTGACTATCATAATCCATAATTATCTTCCCAAATCTTTAGGATATCATCCAACCAATTGATTATAACCATATCCCTTTTTGTTGTAGAAGCTACCATGAACATGGCTACCACTATACCAATTTACCCATCATTGATCCCCCCATGTTGAAGGAGATAATCATAATAACTAATCAGAAAAGTTTCAACAATTGGCTAGAAGGAGGAGGAACTCTAGGCCCCAAAACCCGAACTCCAAGGAGTCCCTTCTGTCCAAAAACAAATTTGAAGTTGTAGAAGAGAAAAATCCACTACAACAGGATCAAAGGTCACACCGAGGAATCCTTAGGACCACAACCCAAGCCCATAGAACACACTTCTACAAGGAAAAGGAAAACCCCATATAAGAAAACGAGACTCACAATACCATATCATTGTGACTCGACTGGTGTTTATTTGGACATAATAGTAGGTAGTAATTGTAGGTAGTAGGAAGCTAAGGTAGAGTTAATTGGGGTGCAAAAAAATTAACTCAATGTATCACTCAGAATAACCTTTTGCGGTAAAATTTTCCAATAGCTTCATCAACCTCTTAGGAGTTGGATCCTTTGCTGGCCCAAGGCTTTGAGGCTCGCAAGGTGTTGAGCAAGATTAAAGCGACATGCTCGTAAGTAATGTAGGCCACATATTTGTATTCTATATTCGAACTCGGAATAGTGATCTGAGGGGAAGAAATAAAAGAGTTTATAGATGCATTGTTTAATAAGGAGGACAAGGAAGCTATACATTAAGATTGACTTTCACTTAGAATAGCATTATCAAACCAATCCATGAAGGTACAACTCCCTTGGCACAAATCCCTGCTAATCCCAAGGCATCATTGGAAAGCCTTGAGTGCACCAAACCTGGCCCACAAACACAACCACAATATATAGTCCAATAGTCAAAACTATGGTCATCTAGGTAGGCACAAAGAGACGTAGTGAAAGAGGATCCTAACCATAAGAAGAAATGAAAAAATAAATGGGAATTTCTTGTTATACTCTTGAGGTGAAAGATGGACCTTATTCTTACTATACTATTTGGGGGATAGGTGGACCTTATTCTACGAGAAGAGTAGCTTATGCTACAAGTGCTAAAAACACCAAACATCAAAAGTTTCTACCTCTAATTTTCAAAGTTCTCTACCTCTAATTTTCCATTGTCTCCTACAGAATGAAATATGGAAACTTGTTCTCAAGACCATTATTTTCCGTTCGACAGGCTTGGAGGGGCGCAACTGTGTGTGTGCTTTGTTCAATTCATATAGGTGTTGGCTTTCCCGCACTGGATGGACTCAGCTATTGGAAAGTGAGTGACTTGATCATAACTTAAAAATATTAAAAAACAAAATATATACTACTTCTTTTCCGGCCCCAATAGAGACATCAAATATATCTCTACATACTCCCCATTAAAGTTACCATTTCCTAAATCATGTAATGTCTCTTTTACACTATCTTGTTCATTATATCTACTGCTTGAACCATAATGATTCATAATCAGTGCACTTCCCTATTCCTTATGCTTAGATTTTTCATTCTTGAAGCCCTTGAATCTACCTTTGCCTCTACCCCTCATTGCTTTGTGCTTCTCACAACCAACCATCCATTTCATTGGCAACATAAATCTATGATTTTGGGACACTAAATTGCCTTTCGTAGAAGTAGGGAATGATCCCCAGGATGTTTTCTACTGCCGCATGGCATTCTATCCAGTTCCCAGAAAGAAAAAGGTCGAGTGAACCATATATCATATTAACCATCTTGCAACAAGCATCAAATAAAAGAGGCTTGAATATATCTACGCCACCCACCACTCAAACTACTTTTATGGATTGCCACGTCTAGTTCTCTTCGATTTATGAATGAGTGAGAGGGAACTTATTTTAAGGAAGAGGTATAATGAATAACATTTAAAAAATAAACATTGTTCTACAATTTAATGATGTTTCTGGATACTTGTCATTTGTATCCTTAATAAATTGGTGAGATTTATAAAAATTGTGACAAAAAAATATACCCAAGTTATATAATGCAGGGATTCAATTGAACATTTTGACAAACCCATGGTTTGCTATGAATTTTGGAAACTCAAAAGATGTGTATGAAATTAAGAGATGGTCAGTAAATTTGTTGATGTATCATTATATGCAAAACATAAATACACAATCAAGAACTACAAGTAAACATGTGTTAAAAATGTTTTGTAAACATAGCTACACATTCTGTCACTTAAAATTAGGCTCTAGTTTAAATGGATTTGTCAATCTCAAACCAATATACTTCTATGACCTCAAACTCCATGTTAGACATGTATTTTTAGATCTAGTGTATTCGAATCATGGAAACATACCCAAGCTTACATTAAGATAAATTCATGCAAATATTACTTTCTAGGTCTCAATTTCTCAGGGACCTTGGTTATGAGATTCGTTAAACCAACACGTCCATAAAACTTGGTTAAGAAAATAATGGCATTCTCTTGCGACTTTGTTGTCCTTATCTAGTGAAGGCAGGGTCAGAGAACACATAATTCACTGCAACCGTTTACAATACTGACAACCATTGCAATGAATCCTCATTATTATATGAATATATGACTAAATAAATCAAGCACAAACAATATAATATTTAATGCACTGGGGTTTCAATTTTCAATTGGGTGATTGATCGGTTCATGGGGCCAAGTAACCCTCAATTACCATGACATCGTTCGACCCAAAAAAGGACATTCAGATGTGTATCGGTGGATGCCACTTCTCTTGGGGCATGTTCCCATGTTATGGCAAGGAAAAAAATTTGACGGTCCCATCTTCATGTCGACTTTCTCACATTGATTTTCCATAAGCATCCTTCCCGATTGTTTTGTAACTCTACAACTGTAAATTGAATGGTTTATCTATTCGGTGTTTTTTGTTTGGTTTGCTTTTATGTTATTTTATAACAAATATTATTGTATATTGTGAGTGGTTATTTTGGAATTATCAATAATTATTAATTATTAGGTTCATGGTAGTAATTTATATCTCATTAATATTCTTTTAGTAATGTAGATAGTGATATAAATGAACTAAAGGATAAAATTTCTTTTGAGAAAACAAATATGTTGTTTTTTTCCTTTTAATTAAAAAATGTCATTAATATGTGCCATATGAATATTAGTTATGGATTTTTGGGTATGTGGTATTAGTAAACCATGGTATTGATACATAGTATTGCAACATAGTCTATTTACATGTTAAGGTTATCATATGATATTTATTTGTAAATATTTTTTAATTAATCAATTTAATTAAAATTTTCAAAAAGAGCATAGCTATTTTGTAGAATCTCAATTTTTGATTAATGAATATTACTAAAAAATATCATGTTAAATCCATACCATCTACCTAGTAATTATTAATGATTAAATCAAAACTCTCGAAGCCTCATTTCAAAGTAAACATGAGTATAGATAATGTAACCATTTCTATGGAGAGAAGGATTAATCTTCTTATACAAATAACTATTTTATTTCAAAATTTAATAGATATTGGATTTTTTTACTCATTAGTTTGATTCATGGATTTTATTTTTGATATATTTTATTTTAATTTAAAAGTTACATAAAATTTGTAAAAGAGGGTAAATGTAAATTCTAAACTAACTTGAACTTTCCATACAAATTTCAAAGACGAATTGATTTATATAATTCAAAATATGTTTAAATAAGAAAAAGTAAAAATCTCAACTTAAAAATCTAAAAAAAGAAAATTAAGTAGAAAAGAAAATTAAAAAATTACACTAATAGATATTGGATTTTTTTCCTTATTGGTTTGATTCATGCACTTTTATGTTTATTTATATATTTTTTTAATTTAAAATTTAAATAAAATTTCTAAAGATAGTAAATGTGAATTTCAAACTAACTTGAACTTTTCAAAAAAATTTCAAAAATAAATTGATTTATATATTTTGTTTTCATAAAATTTTCAAAACTAAATTGAATTATATATTTCAAAATATATTTAAATAAGAAAAAATATAGCCTGTATATTTTTTTCTAGAAAAATTTCAAAAATAAATTGATTTATATATTTCAAAATATTTTTAATTAAAAAAAAACTCGCTAAGGCGCACATTCATCAATATCACATAATCAAAAAATTAACTTGTTCCACCTGGTTTTTACAGCCACTTTAAAGAATCAAAATAACAACTTAATAATAGTAAGAAAGCTTTTAAAAGTAGATGAATTTGGAAGATGTTTTCATCACTCGATTTTGTATAATCATGTAAGAAAGCTTTTAAAAGTAACATATTTTGGAAGATGTTTTCATCAGTCAATTTTGTATAATCATGTGAAGAAGTTGTATCATCTTTTTCATCATCATTTGGAGTCTAGAAGAAGCTAGACATCTCCTGCACTTATCCCTACACGATACACTCGTATAAATTAAGTGACTTGTCCAAAAGATCTTTAAAAACCCAAAAGTTACTTTAAAAGGCTCTACTCATGGGCATATTCAGAGCATATTGGTAGAGGTTCTATTATTGAATGAAGGCATACAATCAAGAATGTTAATAAGAAATGATACAAATTCATGTCATGAAACCAAAATGTTATAAATTCAGTGGCTTGTGCAGAAGATTCATTCAAAGCCAAAAAGCTACTTTAAAAGCCTCTGCTCATGGGCATATTCAGAGCATATTGGTAGAGTTTCTATTATTGAAGGAAGGCATACAATGAATAATGTTAATACGGAATGAGAGAAATTCAAACCATGAAACCAAAACACAAAATTTAAATATCCATATGAAAATTTTCAAAGAATGTGTGTAACGTGAGTTTCGATCTTTTTAATTCCATAATAAGAAATCCATGTGAATAAAAAGATTCAAAAAACTCGTGATAGTTGTAAGCATTGGCCCATGAATGTTACAACTTGGAAAATAAAAAATATACATTTACACAATAATAAGACACATATACCCATATTTCTATTTTATGAAATTTGGTAAACCTTATTTCCAGTTTGAAACATTTTATGTTTTGCTAATCAAGATAGCTCATATATCAGTACTCGTAGAAATAATAGCTTGCATAAATTGATGTCGAGCGTACTGCATCAACAAATATCTCCAGTCTTTCAATCCAGCACAAAATATTTGAATTTCCGGAAGCAAAACGTTTGTCAAAAAAAGGCTGAATGAGACCTTGAGAAAAAACAACTCACAAACCTGTTCAGAAAACTTAACAAAGCTATTCGATTTGTCGTGGTCAATATTTTTCAGCTTTGGAATAACAGAGTGCAAGACTTCATTCAGTAGGTCAGGCTGGGCAGTTTGAAAAATTAGGTATAATAAGATTTTTCATTCAACTATGAAAGTAGTTATGATAAGATTTTTAATCTAATGGTTGCAAATATTTCAATCGTCTAACATAAAATCAATTGGAGCAGAAGAAGACAGCTAAGACTCTAGGGGATTTCTAGGTTTCTTGGTAGAGGGAACACCTTACTGCGCAATAATATAAATCACATAATTTTAATAGACCTACCCGACTGGAAATAAAGGCTTTTCCTATGAATCTAATGGCCCAACATATAATATTTTCTCCAATGATATCCTCCCACACTTATTTTTTATTTTTATTTAAATTTTTTAACTAACCTTGAGGAGTCTATTCTTAATCAGTGATCTTCACCATACAATTCCTATATTATCTCTAATATGGATAGTGGTCCAATTTAGATCTTAAAACCCTTAAAATCAAGATAAAATAATCTAGCTTATGATAGCATGTTTTGGGTGACTATTTGAAACTCTTAAACTTGAGATAAAATAATCTAGCTTCTCATAACATGTTTTGGGTGACTATTTGAGACCATATAGATTTTGCATGCAAAAATTACTTATGTTTTTCAACAAAGATATACATTTGTGTCAAATATATCTCCTCTTCTAAAGTCACCATATTGGAATGACGTCTTCACATTCCCCTATCCTATTTCTACCTATAATAAGAACTTGATAACTATTGAACTTGATAAATGTTATTTTTTAGCTAGTGAAAATATCACTCTAAGTGCATTTTGACAACTTAAAAATATTCTTTCACAACCAACATTATCACCCTGTACTTTTGAAGGATGCTATTGAATTTATATTTTCCTCGAACACCTAGTTACATCCACCTAAGCAACCATCATCCATCCTCCTGTTCATCCATTAAGAAACCATGTACAAGGAGGATATTGAATTTATCTTTTCCTTGAACACTTATCTTTTCCTTGAGTACAAAGTTGTGTCTACGGGTTCATCCATTAAGAAACCATACTTTGATATTATTCTTTGTATAAAAATAAATCATCTCCTTATACATGTTCAATTTAGCAGTCCTTGATTTTCATTTTTTTTTAAGCTATAGGCTCATTATTGCAAGTGAAAAAATGAAATATACACTTCAAATTGGATAAAATATAATTGCATATATCTATTGCCCTTCTTTTCCAAGTTCACTTTCTCAAAGGCTATGGTGGAATTTCAATTTCCTCTTCTAATTTTTTTATACCTCCTCATTTGTACAATCATGAGACTTTGGTTTATTATATAATTCAAATTTTCTAATATTTGGTGGTTGCTAAACATCTAAAGAACTTAGCCTCTTCTCAGTGTGTTCTAGAACTACGCATCTATGGGACAATAATTTAGTTTTCTTAAAATAGTATTCGTATACTTAATATTCTCATTTACACAATCTGAAATCTTGTATGCTTTCGCCCCCTGAAATCCATAATTGATGCGGCCTATTAGTGTTGATAGCTGAGAGGGTGTTCAGGATTTCTTCTTTATGCATAGCCCCCTAGGGGAAATACAGATTGGTTAAAAGCCTGTGTATATTTGTCCCTATGATGTGAAAAATTGCTTGGACAAAATTCTTACTTGCATGGATGTTGTTGAGCCTAATAGCTCAGGTGTCCCATAAGATTTCAAGGCCTCCAGATTCCCCATAGACATCCACAATAGCAGTGAGACCTCCTGGCTAGACTTTTGCTGCAATTCTTTCCAGATCACTTGAATTGCATTTGGTTTCTTGCAAGAAAAGGATTTGTGGTTTTTCTTGCATAATCATGTTTTTAAGTAGTCTACCTTTCCCTGGGCCATTGAGCCCTCTAATATTCCATGATATTAACTTCATTGGGAAGGATTATGAAGGGAGTTGTAGTACTTTGTTAGCTTGGAGTATCTTCCTGACTCCACTAACATTTCTCCTATTCTGATTGTTTAATGGAGGTCTATTTTCCTTCCACGCTTTTTGATATCTTTGGTAATGAATCTCCCATCCCATGGGTTGCCGGTCTGAATACCTAAAGACTTTTGCCTTTGTTCCCATGAAAGAACCTCCTCCAGATTCTCTAGTTGTCGGTCTGGAATTTTGTTAAAAATTTTTGTTCTACATGCATGCTCTAGGCCCAAAATTTCTAGTTCTCCAATATCTATTCTTTTGGGTTCCTCCTCCATGTGTTGATATTCATTTAATTCTTCTGTTAGTTCTTC
>APFE031552548.1:40562-55667 GCA_000404065.3 Pinus taeda | reverse complement strand
TAGGCATTAGGTTTAGGGTTTGCTTTATGCTCCTTCTAAAGTTGCCCAAATGCCAATCTATGTCATCATTCAGATGAGTCTATCATCATTCATAGGGTTTTCATTATCATGTAAGTGTCTAATGAGTCATTTTACACCTTGTTCATGCTTCAGTTGTGCCTTGGCAAGTTCATTTCCCTCTCCTAGGGTTTTGGAGGCAATTTCTCTTGGACGGTCAAATCATCGGAAAAACTTGTTTCCTGATGTTCATACACCTTCCCCTATCCTTAAAGTACCTTATCAAACACTTTCCATCCCTTAGATCCGCCAAAATCCTCATTTTTGCACAAACCCTAGTTTCTTGCTACAACCTGGCAATTTTCTAGGTTTGGCCTGTGTTTTGCCCTTTTGGACTCCTTCCCCTCACTCAATCTCTGATATTCCACTTTCCCTTGCTTCCTAACATCCCTCCCTACTCCCAAAAATTTCCCCAAAAATTTAGAAGCCCTCTATCCCCTTCATTTCGCTCCATTTCGACAAAATTCCTTGTTTCACACATCGGGACAAGTCGCACTCAAATAATGTTCCAGAGAAATCAAAGATGAATTTTGGGAAATTGAGAGAGGTTATTGTCCACAACATGCCAAAGAAGAAAAACCTCCTTCACTTTTTACACAGGTATCATGGTTTGAGAGAAATGTCAAGAATACCGTTGCCTCAGGAGAATCAAAAACACCTCTGAAGTGACCTTGGGAAAATCACGTTTTCTCCTAGCTTGGTTGGCCAAATGATTTTCTTGATGGGTAAAATGATAACTATATACAAAGATATTTCCAATGAGCTATCATGAGCTAAATTTGGGGTTGAGGAAGGCATTCAAAATTTTACTGCAATAGCACTCTTCCTTGAGGCAGCCTGATTTGGCACTTTTTGACCAGTCTTGGGAGATTTGATTTTTGACAGGGCAAATGAACTCCAAATCCAAAAATTCCAATTGGGTTGAAAAGTAGCCTCACAGACCTTACCAAAAAGCCTACTCTTTCCCAATTTGGCCACCTTAAAGTTCCCCAAACATGGCTCCAAATGGGCGCGACATGTCAGGCGGGGGGGCGACATGTCAGGCAGAATTGCTTTTGAACTACAGAAGGCTGTCTTGGGAGAATTGATTTTTGACAGGGCAAATGAACTCCAAATCCAAATATTCCAGTTGGGTTGGAAAGTAGACTCATAGAACTTTCCGAAAAGCCTACTTTGGCCGAATTTGGCCACCTGCAATTGCCCCAAACATGGCTCCAAAGGGGCGTGACATGTGAGGGAGGGGGGCGTGACATGTCAGGCAGAATTGCCCAGAAATGCACTGTACAGCCCAGAAAACGCAGATTTGACTCAGTTTGAATTTTTGAGGTGAATGATGATTCTCTTTGATGTAATTATGGTACTTTTTAGACACTTTTACTCTTATGTAACTCTTCTAGAAGATTCATTCATGAAAAGGGTAAAAATTAAATGAATGAATTGGTTTCCAAGTTTATAGAGGGAAGTTGTTTTGACTACCTAGATTTTAGTGCTAAGTTTAGAAGTGGTTGAAACAACTCCTAGGATAGTGAGCTCGACCCCTAGAGGCAGGGAAAGAGGTTAGATCATATATATTATGTACTTTCATACTCATTTTCATGGTTGGACTTTTGAGGGAGAAGCTATCATTGTATTATTTCACTGTATCTCTGCAATTTTTGGCTAAGGAAGACCAGGGTTTTGCAATCCTCTTTGGGATTCTTGTGGACTCATGTGTTTATGGTGTGTTTCTCAATGTTCTTGTAAGCTTTGTTATGTGATTCATTTCCTTTCTTTACTTCTGCACATTAAACAAATGAAGTGTTAAAGTAAGAATTCATGCTTTCCATGCTCTGCTTTTAAGTTTGTTTAATTTCAATGTTTTCTACTATCTAAAGAGAATTAAAAGTTATTGTTTGCTCTCTTTAGCTCTCTCACCTGTCATTCCCAATCATCCACCTCAATCAAAGGCATCAATACTGTCTCCTACCTCGCCCCAAAGAACCCCCTGCAGAAACTGTGTCCAATCCCTGCACCCAAAATTGCCATCCCCTCAATTTTCCACCAAAAACCCTAAAAACCCCAAATCAACCCTTTTGATCAGTTTACTAGCCTAAAATCAGTGTTACCCTATTGGTCATCTCATCTATTGAAGAATTTACGAGATAGACCGGAGAGAGCCTTCTCCTGCCCCGTAGGGCTAGCTACGAGGCTAAATGGTTTGATGTAGCCTTGAGGTTTACCTGTCTAAGCCTAAGGTGAAATTTCAAGTGCTAACACAACTCACGAGCCAAACTACCCTTCCCAATTTTGAAACACTGTGATCAAGCTAAAATTTTGTTGTGTTTGACTGAGTTGGCAAAAGTTAAACCATGTATTTCCATAGGGTAAGTGGGGAAGCTGAAGAAACCCGCACATCTATTCAATACTCCTCGAAAGACCAAGGCCTTGTACTGACAATGAACCAAAATAGAGAAGCTGGAGTTCTACCAGTGCGTTGCCAAGTGTTGTAGCGGCTACAACACCGTCCAAAATTTTGGCCTGCATCAAATTTTGGAGCCTCCTTTGAAAGTTTTACTTCATGACCGCAAGCACTCAGGTTCAATTCGTGACCTCGTGTGAGTCTTCACACCCAAATTTCTTGATCATTCCACCGACAAATTTTACATGTTGATGTTAATGTCATGCTTGCGACCATGTTATGGACATGCACAAGGTCTTCCCTTCACATGTATATGTTGTGTTCACTAAGTAAACATCTGTTGCGCTCACACACAGAGTCATATACACTGTCACGCAAGCGTCGTCGTGGTCGTCCAACCATCATTCATAGGCATCGTGATTTTCCCTCGCACTGTTAGTTAGTCATGTTAATCATATGTATCTGGATGGTTTGTGTCGTCTCATCGTCAAGTCATTAAGTGTGTTTTTACAAGATCATCTATGCACCTTTTCACTCGTTCATACACTTAGTCATTTTTTTGAGGTTCTGACGACCAGGTTCCCCTCTGACATCTGGACATTCACCTCACCATCAACTCAACCGAATGTCACCCAAAACAATGCATAAGTACCAAGAAAGCCATTTCAAGCTGCGATGCTAACAAGCACATCAATCAAACGTCCTAATGGTAAATTGAAGCATTTGACCCAATAGTCACCTCAAGATTGACTCCCCTAAAAAGTTGCGTAGAGGTTGTAGACCTTTCCCACTTCACTGACTGAGAAAATTTCACATATAGGCTCGACAGACACCCATTGCCCATCCCTCTCTCCCTCAGAAAATTGCATAGTTTTTCCAACCAGCCCTCTAGTCGGTCGGTTGACTGCTCACCTCGAAAACTGCACAGATTCCATGAGGAAGTCCTATGTTGCCCAGCAGTCCGTTCAGATTCAAAACTATGCAGAGGTCATTAATAGGCTAGCCTCCCAGCATCAATGTAATTTCCCCTGCTAGTAGCTCCTAGCAGCCAACTACTAGTTCCCTCCAAGAATTCCGTAGTTTTTGCTGCCAAGCTCCAATAGTTGACTTCTATTTCCCTCCATGATTTGCACAGTTTTTGCTACCAAGCTCCCAACAGTTGATTTCCTTTTCCCTCCACGAATTGTGTAATTTTTGCTGCTAAGGTCTCGGCAGCCAACTCCCATTTCCCTCCAAGAATTGCGTAGTTTTGGTTGCCCGCTCTTCCAAAAAATTGTGCAGATTTTGTCTGCCCAACCTTCTCACGGTCAGGACTTCTCTTGCTAAACATTGGCATTTTTCCCCCCAGCTAAGCCAGACCCTTCGGATAGTCATTATCTATCCGGATTTCCATTCTCCATCACCCAATTCGTTTTACACAGTTTTCACCGGAAATGCCTAGAACCTCCATCCCAAATCGCAACTCACAATCTTGTCTCCTATCCGAGTCATCTGCATCTAAAGCAATCATGCATCATGGTAGAATAGGAGGTTTATGGATTTGATGGTGTCTCGACATGAGTGATTGCAGATATAGGAACACAAACAAACATGGTGTGATGACAGATGGGATGAATAAAGGAAGTACGTGCAGAAGGACATGTTCACCAACAGATGAAGAAATGATGTATGCAGGAAGATGTGCTTGTGAACAAACGGACGAGTGAACATGAAAGATGTGTTCACAAATAGGTGGATGAATGAACATGCAATTTTCACGAACAGGCGAACCTGTCAAGCATGCCAACATGCAAGCAAGGAGTAACGTGTGAATGCAACATCAAGCAAACCCAATGACCATTGAAGACCTTGCACACTTTGCAATGTGGAGCTGAAGTTGTGACACACCATGAGGACATCAATCACCCAACAATACTACAGCTTGACATGCACACCAATAGTAGCATGAATGTACCATCACTGTCATGTCGAGTCTTATCATAAGTCATGTTGTCCACATCTCTACTGTGGGCCATATTGTCAATCAATGCAATGTAACATGGAATTTTAAGAGACCCACTTGTCATATGAAGAGTCATGTAAAGTCAAAAGGTCATGGAATTCAAACAGTCATGAGGGTAGTCAAATAGCCAGAAGGGTCAGTTTCACCCTTGGCTATAAATACCCCCTTATTTGTACATGAAAAGGGCTTTTGAGTTTGGCTCCTCCTACATATCCTTGAGAGTCTATAATCTTTTATTTGAGGACTAAGTTAGGGTTTCCTCCCATCTAACTTGGGACTCACTCCCACCCTCTCCCTCTACAATGAAAGAACCACTGGCACAAGTAACACTAGCAATCGCCAGCCACGCAAACCTCACTACTTGAAGACAAAGTAGAGCATTCTCCTATGCTGATAACAAAGAGATGAGGAAAATATTGAAGATAATGGCAACCAGGCCATCATACCGAATGGGAATCCCACTCAAAACAGTGTGAGGTCTAGGTGGGACTTCATACCGAGGTGATCCCGTGAATCTTGATGGGTCCAACACAGTTAACACCATCCAAACCTCTATTTCAAAAGGGATCTACAGTATGACTTTGATTTTGGTTTTTCTATACTAGTAATTCTTGATAGGTAATGAGCCTCTAGTGATCAATGTAAGAGGCATATGGCTTCTAAAGCTCAAAATAATGAATCATGGCATGATGATTCGACTTCTTAATTCGGGAAACGAAAATCTATATTGAAAACCTATTGAAGGAGTTTTTGGAAAGTAGAAATGCAAATCCTTGGACACTCTGAGTGAATTTTAAGATGTTATGAAGAGATATTATTGAACTTGACTTGAAGCATTGATGTTTTGTTTTGAACACTCGTATATCTATCTATCTATATATATATATACATATATATACATATATAACCTGACTGAATTCGTGATTGAACTGCTTCATACACATTGGGTTGTTGCCAAGAACCCTTAGAGATACTTGCATGGGACAGTCTATTTTTGGTCTGGGACATTCTTCTTATGATATGTGACTCCATAGATGTTTTGATGATCTTTTGTATTCTGATTGATGAGAACATATGGGTTATTCCTTGGTATGAGATCTTCCTTGATATTTTTGGATGAAAGATTTGTATCTTTAAGAACGAACAAGGTTGAGTAGCATGTTGCTAGCATGGCTAGCTATGAGACGAGATGAAAAATATATTTGGAAATCCATTTGATAAAGTTATGGTTATGACATAGATATATTGCAATGAAAAAAAATTGGAACCAATTAGCAAATAGTCTCTCATATAGATGAGACTCAGACACCTTTAGTGAGATAGTGTTGTTGTATGAGACAAGCTTAGGCTTGTGGTTTTCGCCTCCTTGAGAGGGAGGATGACTATGGTATCTTTCTTATGATATGTATATTTTTGTTCTAATATGATATTTGATTTGATCTACTATATGAACAAGAGATAGCTACTGTTGAGGCATGATGATTACAAGATATGAGGATGATGGAATTTTTCTGATCTCTAGAGAGCATCGCTGATTGAGGACACTGAGGAATCTTTTCCCCACTCTTTGAGCTCCCAAGGTTTGGAATTTAGATGGAGATATCCTAAGGTTGAGGGATCTTTGACCAGTAGGATTATATATGTTTCTCTCATATCTTGGTATATACAGAGTATACCCCATTTGTCATGATACCCACAAGCAAGGCTTGCTAGGAATACTGCTCCTTGTCTGGCCAACAGGTTGAGAGTATACTTGGGAGTGTATAAGCCAATCTTATTATTATGCACGTTTTCTACCACATGACTCCTAATGATCATTTTTGGGAAGATCGAAGAAATAGGATGGGTTGAGATCTCCCATATATCACATATCTCTTGATATGGGGTCGTAGATGTTTAGCTCCCCCATGATATTTTGGGTTGAGATGCACTCCCCAATGTGGTTCCATGTTGAGATGCACTCCCTAGTTATATTCTCTCTAATGATGACGTGCGTAGTAGATATGGATCCCTGCTGATGTTTCATGGGTGCTAGCATTAAGCTCCCTATTGGAAGTGATTCGGGTGGTAGCAGTGCCTCCCCGATGGATAGAGGGTGGTAGCCTAGGCTCCCCTCCAATGTAAAATTCTTCTTCTTTTAGATTCGAGAATGTTCATCATATGATAAGAGAGAATAAAGAAATAAGAAGAAATAAGAAGATATGAATAGATATGAGCAGTGAACACATCTAATGATGAGATGCTCGAGATTGGATATGATTTGATGGTAGGATACACATGACATGATGCAGGTGGACTTACCTCTAGTTGAGAGGGAGCATTAAAATTGGAAAATAGGTCCAAATTCCACTTCCGATAGCTCATTTTATGGAGATGATTATTTCATTGAATTCCTCTTTTTGGGAGGACCAAAATTGACCTAAATATCATCTAATTTGGATAAGAGAAAGTGTATTTTTGAATTAAAAGCCCAAATGTGCATATTAATTAGGTCAGCCCTAAAGAAAAGTGGATCCCCTTGGAAGGATATAAATGCAAGTGACATATACCTCATTTGGAAATCATCATGGATCATTATTCTATTCTCTTTCTTGTTTTTGTCTCTCATAGGTCTGAGGCACATCTATAAAGGAATGGGTTCACCCAAAGATAAAATTATAGGGTTTGAAGCTTGCATATGTGTTTTAGGGTTTTGGGCCTTAGGTGCAAGCGCAACACAAGAGGATCACGACTATAATCATTCACTAGCCAACTCATCTGTGTGACTGAAGCATCTCAGTCACACGCACATCTCATCCTGCATGTGACTTACATCTAGGATTTCATAATCACAGTCATAGGATCTACAAAGGCTGAACTCGAGCACAATCATTCGCTTATAGGCCCAAGGGAGTGACAAGACATTTCCACTTACACACACGATTCCTAATCCATGTGACCATGAATTAAATGTTTTATTTTTAAGTTATCTGAAGTTTTTGCTCGTTGACTGCAGTGTTTGGGAATTGACTACAGATAACAATAGTTCATTAAAGGTTTCACAATCAAGGTTTTAAGGATAAGCATGATTGGGTTCATCTCATAGATATTATTTAGTTTATTTTTGTTGGTTAGTTTTATGGATGAAGATATAGATTATTGTAGTCTCATTTATTGAATCATTCAATGACGATCTAACAAGAAGAAGATTTGAAATGGTTTTCCCCATATTGGGGTTTCCTTAATTCGACCAATATTGGTGTCTCTATGTACATGTTTTTCTTCTATTATATCTTTATATTATGCTTCACTGATAATGTTGATATTGTTCTTTCTACATAGTTGCATATGTTGCTGGATAATATAAATATGAATAATGTTATGATGTTATGGGGTGAATTTAATGTGTTAATGAAGAAATGAAATTATCAAGGAAAAGAACAGTATAGCCCTAAGAAAAAATTGACATTGGATTTGACTTGAGTTATTTCTTTGTGCTCATGGGTTTATATTTAATTTTACTTACACTTATTTTAGTATTTGATATTGACATATTTTTGGACAACAATTTATTTTAACGACGGTACATATTTTGTATGACATTATGTTGTGGTAGACACAAGGATGATTTTGCATGCTTGACTATATATGTTGATGGATGTTGGCTTTCTTTGTAAATGTGATCTTCATGATGATGGTATTCTTCATGATGTCATATTTTATATGCTATTACACGTTTAATAGAAATACTTTGTGGACATAGTCAAGGGCCCCATCTACTTTCTAAAATTAATTTGTTAAAAATATCTCTTTTAAATTCTTTCTCCTTAATTAAAAAAGAAAAAAGAAAAATTATTATAACATAATAATTAGTTATGAGATAGTTTTTTCCTCCAACTACCTAAGTGAGTTATAAAAATAAACGGAAGGCACAAAAGGTAGGATGACAAACGCCAGTGAGGATACCTATTCATAAGTTATGAAATATTCCATTTTCCCTATGATTTATTTCTTCTAAAGTAGTAAAGCTTACTTGTTGTGGTGACAACATATATATTTTCAAGAGTTACAAGGAGAAGTGAAATCATCAAGTTTCTAATTCTTTTATTAAGGATTCTTTTTACTTCTTGCATATAATTAGTGTTATTGGAAGGTCTACTATTACATCCTATTAGGGTTGAATAGTAAATTTTTTTGTACAAAAAGATTGTTATTACAATTTTCTCGAAAGAGCCCAGGTGGTCCATAACTTTGTCTACTTGATTAATTCACATTCTAGGTGTTTATGTATGAATTATGTTACATCTTAAAAAATTAAAAGTGATATCTGGTCCTTATTTTCATAGAAATCTACTGAAATAGTATAACAAGCTCTCATTTTATTAACAAAATCAACATTATTGATAGTTGATATTTTTTTTTGCATATTTTCTCCAATAAAGTTGCTTTGTACTTTTATTTTTTAAGAGTAGATTGCTCAAATATTGGCATTTGAAATTATCATTTAATTGAACATAACGTACCTATACAACCTCCTTGCTAACAAGGTATGCCTTTTTCTTTTTTGTAATGCCTATAAATGATTCATTACTTTATCATTAGTTGGTCTTAATTCTAGTTTATTTACTTTCTACAATATTTATAACCATTTATATAGTTTCCTTTCAATTTTTTTCACCATCGTAAACATTTTTCCTTTATTTCTAGTATAGATCTACCTTAAATAATTTTCTTCTATTTTGTTGTAAATAACTATAGTTTGGTTCTCGGCATAAAGCTTTGGACCTTTTGGACCTAGCTCCAGCCCAATTATTTTGAAGCATAAATAATTTTCTCATTAATACACCAGCCTATACAAATGAATCTTTTTATGACTTATTGTTATAATTTAGTTCTTAAGTCAATAAACAATAACATAAATTCTGATTTTGAAACATAATTTTTATATAAACCCATCTTATAATATCTATACATTTTGGCCCTTCAGTTATAATTGTATATTAATTGGCTTTGGGAATTTGCAGTAGAAGATATAATGGTATCTAGAGATGTGGTTTGTGATAGTCACGAGAACTCTACTCTTTTATAAATCTTGTATAAGGCCTTTTAGACACTTTAAACATACATCAATTTCAATATTTATGCTTATCAATTCTGGATTTATATTTAGTGTGTCTTCATGTCATGATATTGAGCCTTCTCGAAGCTTTATATTAATTATATAGGTTGTGATTTCATTAATGGCGAATGAAATCTTTATTTCCTTTTTATAATTTAAGAAAATTATTAGTTAAGAAAATCAAATTCAATAGAAGTAATTACATGAAACTAGTTGATGTTACTTTCTATTCTTAAATTTACTTAATAATTCTTAAAATGATTGGTGTGATGATTGGTGTGATATTTTTGGTGAAATCAACTTGCAAAATAATTGATGTTACTTTCCAATCTTGAATTTACTTAATAATTCTTAAAATGATTGGGGCAATTTTTTTGGTCAAATCAACTTGCAAAATAAGAATGTGTTTGCATTTTAAGAAATATGCACACATTCTTAACAACACCTACATATGAATTGGGGAATGGTCTTTTAAGGAATGTCTAAGCTAGAGGCTCATGCATCAATGTGTCCTTTTAAAAATACAAGCACGTTTTTTTGGCACCCCATCGTCACTTCTCCGACCATCATTTTTATTTGAATATTTTAGAAACATTTAAAAAAAAAAAAAATCTTTAAATTTAATTAAAAAAAAATATTTTTGAAAATACTAATTTTTTTTATTTTTATTTATTTATTTATCAATCATTTAAAAAAAATATATTAAATCAATTAATGTGAATGTCTATATAGAGAAGAGGAGATTTTGAATAGAATAATCATAATGATAATGAACCATATTAAGTTGTTTGAAACGCGTTGACCTAAATTTTTTTTATGTCATTTCGTCACAAAGAATTTTATCTTTGTTATAGAATAATCATGATAAGAAATTATTTGAATGAGTTAAAATGTATGTAACAAGGTTTATTATTATATATTTATAAAATCTAATAAGTATATGTTTATACTAGTTGTTTTTAAAGTGATTTTTTGAAAAGTTTTCTAATTTATTTTGTGATTTAATTTATTTAAAATTATATAGGGGTTTATTGAAATCACAAGTTTGTAAGTGAAATCTGCACGATAGAAGTACCATAGAAGTTTTTTAGGGCGTTGAATTCATAGATGCAGTCAAAATGTCAATTTAAACAACAAAACAAAATTTAACCACAATTTTTTTCACCCCAGAAACTTAAAAAATTCTCACCTAAAAACACAAATCTTATGTCTATACATTTATAAATGTATGCCAATAGATTATTTTTAGATTATTTTAAAATAATGTTTTTTATCTTTTATAATTAAAACAATTTCAGTAAATAATATGATAAACTCATATTAAATATATTATTATAATGATTTAAATTTTTGTTGTAATATTATATCTCATTTAAATTTGATTAGGGAAAAATATATTTTTTTCAAAATATAAAATGTTTATTTAGAATAAAACATTACATAAAACTATTTTAAATTTTTTTATTTAAAAAATTGTAGAGACATATTTTCTTTAAGTATTCTATTCATCACGTAAGTTTTGTATCCATTAAATAAGTGTAAAGTTTACCCCAGAAAAATAATTAACATACAACTTGAGTGGGCCTAATGGTTAAGAGCATGTGTTTCTTCCTAAAAGGTCACAGGTTCAAAACTAAAGGGGGGTAAATTATGTATGCCTTCGTAGACTTAGTAGCGAAATTATTGTGTTGAGGTGGGTACCTTCTCCAAAAAATAAGGGGGTCTCATACATTATGTAGAGGTGGGTCCCTTGTCCCACAAATAAGGGGGTCTCATACACCGATTTGATACTTTGACATATTTCATGGAGATTGAATCTCTACCATACACCTAATAATTACTAATAATTAAATTAAAATTATGCAATCTCTATTCTAAAATTTACATGGCTATCAACATAAATATATTATTATAATGACTTTAGACTTTGTTCTTGGAAATCCATTTTAATTTTAAAAAAATATGATTTTTCAAACTATAGAAAATTATTGTTTAGAATTTTTTTATATATAAAACTATCTTCTATTTCCTTCTTTTTTCACAAAGATGCAATTTATGAAATTTTAATAGAATATTTTTAGATGTAGAGAGAGCATAGGGTTTAGATATATCTCAAAAATATAACCTTTTCATTCTAATAATCTAAAAATGCTGTAAAAATAAGTTAAAATAAAATATTTATAAAATATTTTGGTTTTGAAATGAACTATGGTTTTTGGGCACATGAAATTTGAGTTTCCACTAGGGTTGGGTTGTCAAAGATGGTATCATCGCTAGGTTATGTGAGCGTGCCCCTTGGTTTGAATCTGTCCGCATGCCCAACTTGATGTTGGCACACCTATGGAGAAACCGCAAAATTATGTTTTCAAAACTTACCTAAGTAATCAACCCTTGCCTATAGAAACTTGGTCTATACCCAGTCTGCGGAAATGCACTGCATGTGGAAACCTAGTCTGTTGAAACACGCTACCTATGGAAACCAAGTCTATGGAAATGCACTACCTCTAGAAACCTAGTCTGTGGAAACTCGAACTGCCTGCGCAACTCAACCTCCTATAATTCGGTTCTAACTTACTGAATTTTACTCTTCCTCCTACAGTCAAAAAACCTTACTAAGCTCATGCTCCTATAATTTTTCTTTTCTTTCTTGCCCAAAATTCTTTCAATTGAGTCCCTTAGATGCTTGAATGATAGGCAATCCACTTGTACTTATATGTCATTCTACCCAATGAATTCACCAGAGATTGCATACATTCACCTTCCTTTGGGTTGGCATGAACATCTGCACACCCCAGCCGATATGTCTGCAGGTTGATTCACACGCCTGCTCGCATGCCCATCTAGACCTCCACATGTATGCACATCTACATGCCCATATGCACGTTCGTCCACATGCCACTCCACACACCCATCCACACTTTTGTTCGTATGCTTGTTCACCTTCCCATCCACATGCCTATCTGCATGTCGATCTGCACATCCATCTTCACACTTGTCTACATGCCTTAAATCAAACTCACCATATGCATGGCATTAACTAAACTTGTTTGCACATGCCTTTATTTGAACTCACCATCCACATGCCTTTAACCAAAATTGTCCACACTCACCTTTAAACAAGCATGAGTTGCCTTTAACCAAACTCGTCATCCGAACACGTTGTCAGTTAACAAGGTTGGGTAGTCACCTTAAGATATCGGGCCATGATAGATGGTATCAGAGCTACAATATTAAGATGTGAAATCATGTTCTGACCACAATTTTGCGTTCGTCATTGTGGTTTGCACTATAACTTAGAAACCTTGACTTTTTGTTCACCCAAACTATCATTCAGATTTCCTCCCATTCTGCCCACCTTGGCAGGCACATGACCCACCCGTACTACATGTTGAAAATGGCCTACCTATCCCTTGCCTTCTTCATGCTCTCAATGACTCTGCCAAGTCTTGAACTTTCGCGTTGCACTCCCCCTGACTTGTCTACCCACTCAACAATGTTCAGAGTATCAAAGATTGTTTTGTAGAAAGGGGGCTTTAATAATTGAAGAAAGAATATGACAATAGTGGTTGTATTTGGTATTGAACTTGAGTACTATATAGTTGGTTGTAGTTAAAGATTAGGGAATTTGGTAAGGTTACGATAACATGTCAAAGCCAAATTGAACATGGAAGTGTATTGTATTGACACAATCATAAGGAAAGATGATGGTAGACAATGTAGAGGAACCAATGACATGTGAATCAAGCATGAATGTTGAAGAAGTTTTTATTAACAAGGTGTTGGATTGTATTGAGGAAATGTGTTTAGACATGGATGCATTGAAAGTTGAAAATGTTGAACTTAGAGATAAGTTCATGAAGCATACATGCATAGGTTGGAAGAAGAGGACACCGACACATGGATTAAGATGTTGGAGAAGGAGGATGGAAGGCTTTCAAACTTCACATCCCCTCTCACTTTGTAGACTTAGCAGCAAGATAGGGCTCATTATGACCTGCTCATGGTAATGAAACCCTTTGAGATGATGAGGCAGGTGTAAACTTGCCACTTTGAGAACATTGATGGGTAGCATATTGTATATGTGATGGAGATTCTTCATGGACCCTAGTATGTCATATTAAGCGTTAGATTGATCGGTATATTTCTTGATTGAGCTAATTATTTGATGAGATGTTGTAGAAGGAATTGACAAGGGCATGCAGAGGTGCATTCTGAGGAGTTAAGTGTGACAATTAGACTAATCACCCAACTAGTTTGAGTCATGGGCACTACTAGTGTACTGATATGTGTTTGTGTTGAGTTGGATTATCATAGAAGCACTTCACATGATGAAAATACATCTTAGATTGACATTATATGAGTTGCGATTGTAGCATGCAACTGAGTTGGAGGGATCACCCTTCCATAAGATGGGGTAGCATGGAGGATTACGATGAGTATGGTTGATGACCATGGATTAACGATTCTTACCCACATAGGTTCATGCACCTTGGTGAAGTTTCGCTCGATGTAGAGTGTGGACTTCATGCAATAGGAGAATTTTATTTTGGAGATGGTGACACTTTCCGACATTTTGGTCTTGGAAATGGAGTTTGTTGAGAGCGACAAACCTCTTTAAAGTGAGTGATGATGTCAGAGCCTTGATTTGGCGAGTACCCAAGTCAACCACCCATGTGTGAGAGTGTTATGAAACCAGCTCACAAAAAGATAGAAAAGATAGATCAACACCTTAGAATTTAGCCTCTTCGAGCGGGCAACCTCCTTTACACTACGCAAATGAATGATTCCTCGATGATTCAAATGAAAAAACCTCCTTTCTATATATAAGAGTATAAGGAGTCACAATATAACCCAACCAACCTAACAACAATAATATAAACGCACAAAAATAACAATAGAGGGATTTTATGGGGCACAGTAATAACAATATGGGGATAATAGGGGCACAACAATACTAATAAGATATACAACTACAATAGTAATGGGGTAATCAATAGTACTATAGGGACCTAACTTGCTCCTCTCCTTCAAAAAAGGGTTGTCCTCAACACTTGAGTAGTTCTGGATGCTTCTATATAAAATTCTCATCCTCCCATGTGGAATCCTCAGTAGATAAGTTCTTCCACTTGATGAGATACGCATAAATTGATTGATTTCATAGCTGTCGAGTTCTTGTTTCTGTGACTACTTCCGGTTCCAATATAAGTTTTCCTTCCTTACTAAGTTCTGGCAATATTGTTTGAACAGTGAGCTTGTCACCTATAACCTTCTTTAAACATGAAACATGGAAAACTGGGTGCACTCGAGAAGCTGTAGGAAGCTCCAATCTGTATGCCATAGTACCAATCTTTTGCACACTTTGTATGGACCATAATACTTTGGTGATAATTCATTGCCCTTCTTAGCTTTCTTGAGGGACATTTGTTTATATGATTGTAGCCGTAGGAATACCCAATCACCTACATCAAAACTTCTTTCACTGCGATGTTGATCTTCCTGTTGTTTCATTCTATTCTGCGCCAACATGAGGTTATCCTTTAAGAGTTGGAG